>VOMN01125614.1:0-60106 GCA_014899125.1 Orchestia grillus
CTCTTCAACATAGGAGCAACTGCTTAAATTTCATAGCATACCTATATAGGTACTATACTCATCAAGTTCTGTCTTTGATAACTGCAATTTTTCTTTTGTATCATTTAGTAGATCAACCTGTACTACATCTGAATCAGCAGTAGAAGTGCTATTGGCTCCCTATGCTTTCATTGACACTATGGGCTCCAATGAGTTCAAAATTTTCACTCAAAATATTAGTACCTTCTTACTATAATTATAATGGTTTTCCGTACACAAATGTAAGACTAGGCATAGTTGGAGGCCTATAGAACCCTGAATATTTTACAGAAGTGCTGGCAGAACAGAGACAGTTGATTATTTATCTTTGAAGATGATAATCATCAATGACAATAAGAATCTACATTTTCCAAGAAATGCTGAAGGCAATCATCTGATGAGATGACAAAAAAATGGCCTCTATAGCCCAAAGCAGGCCAGACATCAAACTTTCCATCCACTCAGGTATGAAATAACTTATATCAACCCACCTAAGAGTAACTCTCCAATAATAAGAGCTGCCATTATAGCATATATTGGGTGCTAAAATTAAAATAGGCTAACAGAGCAATTCTTGTGTTCTACAATTTTGCCTCAAACAATAAATTTTCTTTTTCAGTAAGGTAAAATGTGTATAATTTTTTAATATATCCTATGTCTAAAAAATTGTTTTAGTGTATTTAACCTAGCACTAAAAAGCCTATGCGCAAAGTAAATTAATACAGCCCCTAAAAGAATGATTGTGAAAATAATGAACTACTCCAACAGAATGTTAATAGAAAGGACATTGAATAATATAATGCATATATTATATGCTTTTCTTTCTCTGTGTTCAATATAAAGTTCAATTTTGACAATAGTGATGGTTTAAACAGCATATCTTTAATTTTAGTGGTTCTTTCCATTACATGTTAACATATATTTATAGATGAATAGTCCTAATTTATATAATATATTAAACAAAATGAGCTCATTAAAATTTTTTAAAAATAAATTAAGACTGATATTTCAGAAAATCCTACATGAACAATTAACAATGTATCATTAAGGTGCATAAAACTGAGGTTATTTACTCATTCTCTAGGTATATTTTTTTCAGAATATCCTAAAATGGCACCTACACATGGGTGGGCAGTACAAATATTACTGAAATTAACTAGTAACTTATTCATAATAACTAGATATGCAGTTTAAATTACAAAAAGTTAATTTAAATAAGCCTGAGCTGAACAGGGTTGAAGAAACCTGTACCGAGCATCAAAAAACAATAAATATGCAGCCATTACCTTAACCAATAATGGGGATTGAAGTAGGCAATTCAACGTCTTAATAAAAAAAAATTAACGGAGTAATTTCACGGTATAGTTAGAAAAACAACATTTATATAACTTACGGTATGAAAGCTAGTAATTATTGCCTCCAAAGTCAATCAGGGATATTTTCATCTTTAAGGCTGCGAATGCACGCAATCACAACTTAAAATATACTGACGGCGTTCAGCTTCGATCAGTTCAAAGAACCCTGACCTGATGACAGCAAGTTCGGAGGCTGTTCCCAGGTGGTACCACTCGCTTCCGTCCCACGAAGCGCAGAGCCAAGCGCTTCCGATGGGCAAAGATGACGTGTGACGAGACCTGAGATGCAGTAGCGCTCCATAATGCCCAATGGTTCTCGCACGCAGGGCTGAGGTCGCCAATTTACCACAAGGAGCCGCACTTACTTCCAGTGA
The DNA here is from genome assembly GCA_014899125.1 of Orchestia grillus. NCBI lineage: Eukaryota > Metazoa > Arthropoda > Malacostraca > Amphipoda > Talitridae > Orchestia > Orchestia grillus. The sequence continues at coordinate 1,748 of VOMN01125614.1, forward strand.
ACGAGAGGTTGTCAGGGCAAGAAATAGGCTTTTCAGTGAAATATCACCGGTCACGTTAAACTTGATAAAGGCAGGCTGACCAACAACTATTGGGTCCTTGAAAGGAGGCCATTGGACACTTGATAAAAGATACTCGCTATCAAATTGCCAATCACTCGCACAACTTGTACTCAACACGATCAGCACAACAGCTATGCGTAACGTCCTTCCACCACCAGTTGCCATGTTTGTCTGCAGTTTTGCCCGCACCGAAGTCTGATCTGAACTGTAAGCAATATTATGCTACTTGGCAACTGCACTGCAAGACGTGCCAAATACCTTCTGTAGCTTTATTGATAATATGATTTACATATAACACTGTGAAAGTAAGTCAATATCAATGGATATTGCTTCACTATATTCTTTCAAAAAAAATATGTACCATTTATTCCTTGATTCTTAATACTTATTTCACTTTAAGATATTAAAACGTTTTTGTTAAAGGGTTCTGTTAATATTTAATACCCAATGCGCAAAATATCAAGCCTTTAAACTATATTGACAGTTATAAAGTATAAATTATTCAAATTTCTTTGAATAAGTTGTTGCATATGCTCATGTAACCCCTAATCTTGTCGTTGTAGTGAATTTGCATGGTTTCCCCCGGCACTATTTTAGTTTGTTGTCGAACTTAATCACAACTTACTTTTGATTAAATATATAATTCTTATTTTTTCATTTCTTTATTTGTATATTTTGTAGTATAAGAATATGCTATCTAACTTAAAACGGAATTAAAAGTTTAACAGAAATGAATGAACGTGCTCTAACCTGTCATACCTGTGGTTCCAATTTTGCCTCCAATTCATATGTTTTTCGAAATTGTTTAAATTTGTCGTAAAAACTCTGATAATAATTTTTTAAATGCCTCTAACACGGACTTTTACCTTAATAATGAGATTTTGTCAAAGTAAAAGTCATAGGCCTAGTCCTATCCTGCATATTCACAGATATTCAAGGGCCTGCCTTTTAGCTTTTTTTCTTTACCTTTAGAATACTGCTTGCATCCAGTTTGATCCAGCCGTTCAAGTTTCGTACATGCATCATTCGTGACGTCATGATATTTAGACTTCTCCATTGAGGTAAGGCAAGATGCCGCAATAAAGGCTTGAGGAAATGCAAAAATAAATCATATCCATTTACGCATTTCTTAATGTAAACCATGACAGAAAACAGACTCGTTTGACTGGTCACTAACTGTTCGCAATTTTGTATTGTTGACGACCAGTTTATTTACGTGCACCCAGTAACTCACATGTGTGAAAGTGAATCAATAATTACATAAAAACTGTAAATCTGACTGCAGCATGACGTCTTTACGTGAATTGAAATGCATGTCGAACATACGCAAGCTTTCACGTATATTATTTTATGCGTAATTTTTTAGCGCATAGGTAAGAAAATTTTGAATTGTATTTGACTTCAGTCCAACTGAATATTAGACAAACCTGTTCTGCATTTAGGATGACAATAGCAATTAATCTGGTGCACTTCAGCAGTGTGCATCGTACCGCACGTGCCCTCCTAGCCCAAGTCAGACTGGAACCAGCGAGCTAATGTCAAGGGTGGCGACGTACAGGAGAGCTCAGATCATATGATGATGCGCTCATGTGAACTAAAGAAAATTATCAAACGCTTGTGTCACCAAATACTCAGTCGAAAAAAAAGAAAGAAAATAGTTTGAAAATAGCTTCGAAAAGCTTTTGAATAAGTATGATGAGTTATGCATTATGTGAAACAAAAGTACATGAATATTATGCAAGTTGTTCAAACATACAATCGTACAGTGATCTCCCTTTGGTAAGAAGACAATGAGATCACCTTCGGTAATGTAAGAATTCGTTCTTCCTTGTATTACTAACGTCATAGATTTTTCCAGATTCTAGGAGTGTGTTGTTGTTGCCTTGCATCACTACGTAGTAAGAAGATTGTTTCGATTTCTTGTAGTGCATTCTTGTTGCCTTGTCTCAGAACGTGGTAAGAAGATTGCTCCAAGGTGTAGTAGTGCATCCTTGTTGTTTTACAACCAGGGATGTGGAGTTGGCGAGTTTCACTTCATTCGAGCTGGACCCGGAAGGATGTGCTTTGAAATTGCGGCACTAGCCTAGCTCCAGATTTAAACATCACTATTTATTATTTTCATTACAGAACTTTTAAACTACGAGAATTTCAATGTTCCTTAACAATGCTGAGCAAAATGACTACCTTCACACGTTTTGCATGTGTTTCGGAACACTTCCTTGTCCTTGTCGGAACACTGTTGCTAGGGTCCTCCAGTTACTAAATATCTTGAACGTGGGATGTCTAATCTACACACCAGATAGAGCTGAGCATTTGTGTTCAGAGCGTAGCTTATAGTTCATAAAATGAGTTCCAGTGCGTCGAAATTAATTCTATCACTTTTAGGTAGCACACAGCTAATGTCATAATCGTATTTGTGGTGTGAGACTTTACGAAACCTTGTACCTGGCTCACCTGAGAGACCTCAGTATCCGCGTACGTTTGAAACATCAAGTACGCAATTCAAAATTATGCTTTTCTACTTATCTCCTCGGTTTCTACTGTATTATTTAGCTACTAGCCAAATATGACTGAAGCTGGGCTAGCTGGAAGCTAAAACTTTATTCAGGTAATTCTTTGAATTACATCATTAGCCGGATTTTACATTTCAGCCATTTACATAAGTGCTGATAGAAAAATATGATATATTGTTGTACAATGTTCCGTTTTTTATCGAAATAAAATAAAAGCGAATAGCGTAGAGCAATAGGAACAAGCTGAGTCGTCAACCACCCCACGTGGGATAGGAGATCAGACGACTCAAAGAACAGGTAATAGTGCTACCTACACAGTTGTACCAACTGTGTTCTCTCACTTTCATCAGTACCGCTAGCGATTCCACCTCTGCAGATTAAAAGGTGTACAGAAATATCACAATCAGATTCTCCGATTTTCACGCACAGGCATCGAAACTTTTTTCAACCCAAGAAAGCGGGCATTTTATGTATTCGTGATTGTTTGTTTGCTAGAATTTTCGATGCATCATGTAGTTTTGGAACTTGTTCACGGTGGCAGCGTGAACTGCCGGTGACTAGTTTTCTGGTAGTTGGTTCTAGATTCTAACAATTTTAACGGTAAAGAAATTCAGGACCTAGGAAGTTCTGAAGGATTTTCTTCTTAGTTTATGACCATCATTTCTGGTGCGAGCGCTATTGTTTCTTCGGAATAGTCTTTTTGGACTAACATCACTGAAGCCATGGAGATATTCGTGGGTCTCGATTGGTTGACCTCGGAGCTGAGATCAATAAGTACTGACGCAGGTACTATGAGGTCAAATAGCGTAAAATACTTGAATTTTCCATTGATTCGAATGCGAAAATATTCCTTGTAAAGAAATACGGGTGAACCGTTATTGGTGTGAATATTACGTGGGTTTCGGTTTCAATTTTTCTTTGTATATTTCCATTTACTTGGTTCGTAATGAAGATTAAAAATATCTCGTGGAAATCATACAGCGCTACTCAATTTCAGTCTAACAACAACTGAATTTTTACTTTCATTTTAAACAAACATAGAAAACGTTTAATAAAATACCCGGATTTTGGTTCTTGAAATTGAATTGGGAAATTTTTTAGACTTTATACGGCAAAAACCATCAAAATATTTGAACACATGGGAATCATTGCTGTCCATCTTGGGAAGTTCACGCTTGGGATTTGGACTTACTCCGGGATTAGATCGATGTTAAAGAAGTGGGAAAATTCCATTGAATGGAACTAATGACGCAGTTCTTATTATAAAGAAATCTAGGTGGGGAATCTCCTGATTTCCTTGTCAATTTGAGAAGGGCGGCCTGTTCATTTGGCAATTGAAGCAAAGGCTCAAGGAGCTTAGCCGGAGTCCGACGTCTTCGAGTTTTCGGTCTGCCAGATTTGACTTCGCAGTCTTGCCCCAGGAGCGGACTACGCTCCTTACCTCACGAAATCTACACAAACTTCCTGGGTCAAAATCCAGGATGTTTATGACGAGCAGATCGCATCACAACTTTGGAATTCATTATCTAGATAAATATCGTGTGATCTGAATAATAACTCTGGAAAAATCGTAAGCTCTACGGTAAAGTCCATAATTTTGGCTTTAAAAAGTTTATTTTACTCACGTGAGGAGACCCAACTAAAAACTAATGCATCAAATCAGCAAAAAAAACTGGAAGGTATGTTACAATACGTTTCCTACCGAATTCTTCAAAGTTGTCGGTGATATTTTTAATTCTCATAAACCGCAACAACCAACTACGTATTCGTTATGCTCATAAAGGTTTTGCTCGATATTTGTTAAGTGTGAAGACCCTCAAACTTTAAAAATGTAGCATAATATTTTGACACACTTATGTGTTTCAGTGCCCCGAGCTTCGGTTTAAATATTCTCTAATTAAGAAGAAAAAATAAGAAACAAAACGAAGAGTTTCGAAGAATGTTTCTGGGAATCCATTTTTCCTTCTAGGGCATCAATTCAATTTTGCACTTTTTTAATTAAGTGAGCAATTCAGTCAACACGTGGCTTAAAGAACTGCACTAATTACTTCTTATCTGCCACAAGATTAAAATCTGGTGCCTGACTGCCTCTCTGTAACGAAAATATATTTTTTCTGTGCAAAAAAAGAAACGACGATATTAGATTAATTACTTGTCTCAAATGTTAGGGTGACTCAAGAATTTGCTATACATAGTTGAAATCTCATTTTGGGCAAAACATTTCTGAGATACCCGATTGCATGAGTTTTCTTTTTCATTTTGGTGGTTGAATTAATGAGGACCCTCACTCAGATGAGAATTCGTACTTCATCAGCGTCGTGCCCTGATTATAGTATTAAAGTCAAACGCTTCTTGATTTACTGTCTGAACTTTTAAAAGGAAGATTTTATTAGAATGGGGGGTTAAGAAATTAGTGCATACAGAGGGTGAAGTACGAATAGAATACATGGTCGAAAGTTTATTTATCATAGCAACACAATAGTAAAGAAATTGAAAATTAAACATTTTATGAGTTTTCGTAGGCACATTAGAGCATTGATACAACATCGATAAAAGCCCTAAAAATTACTTCAAAAAATATCCAATACAACTACAAAATTAGTTTTAAACTGATTATACGTCATAGAACATTCCAGAGTGGTTTACGTGACAGGAATCTTGTAGATCTTTCAAGAGAAATAATTTACTTTGTCCACGTACTACGGCGGACTATCAGTCAATGCCTGAGAACCGCATAAGAAGGAAGTCGTTGTTCAACACTCAAATTCTAAAATGGCGAACGATAATGGTTGGCCTGAAACGACCAAAAAAGTAATTGTTCAGTTATATAAACGCAGTTTAGGCTACATGATATAGAAAAATTTAATCTACGCTAAAAATACAAACCTCAACCACTGGGAACACGATTCGTCGGTTCAGATCATATCAGCCACTGTAAAATTTCTATGTAAAATTTCATACCCTAAAGAAAATTCTTGAGTGACCAACTGAACTTTAAATGATTTCGAAGTGGCTAGGGCAAACAGATACAAACCCACAATTCGAACACTTTTAGAGAGCGCGAGATTCCGTTCCGTACACGAAGAAAAACACCTCTTTTGAACCTTTATTAATTCCAACAAGTTGTACCGTTGGGTTTTCAATGCCTTACAACTACTGGTGTGGTGAGGGATGTGAGGAATGTATGGTTTAACCTTCGTTTTCCAAGGGAAGTACTCCTTTGTAACGTGAAAATACCTGTAATGAAACCAATTCGTGTCGAAATCATCTGAACTTTACCAAGGTACATTTAGGGAAACCTGCCAGGTTTTGGGACGCTATCTCGTCTGATGCCACGAGATCGAGTTATTAAGGCGGAACTTTTGATCCTGTATCGGATATTAATTGCACCCTCCGTATCTGTGATACAATGTACCTTGTACGTTTGTACAGTTCCCTAGCCAATTTGAACACAATCGTAATTGCACCCTCCGTATCTGTGATACAATGTACCTTGTACGTTTGTACAGCTCCCCTACTAATTTGAATACAATCGTAGCATGTAAGATCGTATATGCTAACATATATGAACAAAACGTACGTTGCTGGTTGATCTTCTGCTAATTATTTTGATATATCAAACTCACGTTGCTAAAAGAACGGCGATGGTATTTGTGTATTCAAGCAGAGACATAACATTTTGTTCACTCTTTGTTTGAGACAAACGGTTTCAAACTTTCGAGTTTTTTACTAGAAGCAACAGTTTTTATCTTTATGATCTGAACATGAACGGGTGTCTGAGTCGAAATGATTTAAAAATCCTTTTGACTATATATTAATCATTGTCATCCACCTGGATATTTCTTACTGATAAATAAACTCTTATGATTGTTCTTTATTAATGTTTCATACCCAACAAGAGCAGTACTGTCTCACCAACGCATCCTTGAATCGTAATGTGAATCTTTTTTAAGGGGACTTTGGTTTGTTAACCAATTTTTGAACATCAGACTGTGCCAGCTTTAGCTATGAAAAATAATCCAAAACAATCCAACGCTGAATATTCATGAATACATTACACTTTTATACTCACTGCTCCTTATAACTCTTAATGGTTTTACTTAATTTTCAATCATATTTAGGGAGACATTTAGTTTTCCATATTTAGTTTAGTTCTCTAAAACAAGATGGCAAGACACGTTGGTAGGGCCAGCATTAGTATACGTGATAATGGAATAAAAATAACCCGTTTTCAAGCAAATTCATTCTACCACATTTTCGATCTTCGAATTTGAGGGGTAAAAATAGGACAAGTAATGGTTATAATTTTTCCTTATGAACTCAGGAGTGCAGAGGTCCTGATGTTCAGAGGGTAGGCCTGTTGATGGGGCACTCAGGGTGGAGCTCGAACCTGTACGAAGAAAAATGAATTGTGTGAAAAACTTATTGATGTTCACAAAAATTAATCATACAAAGATTAAATTATTGGGATACGTATAACTTGCCACTTCATAAAAATTTAATCACGTAAAAGAAACGTGATTGTGCCGCGGATTATCAGTAAGTTTAATGGATGCGACTATTCTACATACTATATTGCTTCAGAAGCATGTGATAACACACCCCACGCTGCCCCTTTCTAGATGAACATCTAGTTTGTCCTCATACTTGAAAATATAGAATGGACTTCGTTCGCTGGAAAATAATTAACTCCACACTTGAAGCAAACTTGTCATACGCATCCTTAGGCTGTTCAAGATAAAATGTCAATAATGTATTAAACGATGCATTTTGGCGTTTGATTTTGAAAATCCTCATAATCGATAATTTCCCCTTACACGAAACGTATCTTTTCGTCTTAAACAAAATACTAAACTCGCTCATTTTATTTAAACATGAAATCCTAGTTTAATGAAACCGAGAGCTTACCCTTTCCTTCTCATGATCGTGAACGAACGCCCTGCCTCTCCTCTGTCTAGCAGTCGCAGAGCAGCCATGGCCTCATCAGGGAGGGTCCAGTCGAACAACTACAACCCAAGATCACGGTTCAAGCATTAGATCAAAGATTTAGTGTAAAATGTAGATGGGAAATGTAAATTCAATTGAGAGTAAAAGCACTTATCACAAAAAAAAGGATACAAATCAAGAAACATTGGATCATGTTAACGCGGTAGCAGCGGATAGTTAAATTGACATCAGAAAATAAAAGCCAAAACTAGATTGAGTGGGAAACAAATAATTTATATGAAATACTCATGATAGTGTTGGGTGCTCGTTATATTTTTGCGGTACCGAGCAAATTTAAAACCCTACGAGCACGCTCATGGAGCAAGCAATTTTAACATAAACTACTCGTTGACACTTACGTACCGTTAGCAATTATGAAATACGCTTGACCTCCAAAGAAGAAGTAAGACGAAGCTCTTGGTACCTGGGAGTTCTCAGTGATCCTGGAGGGCGTGACGGACTTGGGTATGACCACAATGCCCTGCTGGAGGAAGTAGCGCAGCAGCACCTGGGCGGGGGTCCTGTTGACCAGCTTGGCGGCCAGCAACACCACGGGGTTGTCCAGCAGCGAGGGGATCACGCACCCCTCTCTGTGTGAGTGTGGATCAAACTTGAGGAATAGAACGCAATAACTCTCGTATGATTCAACCTAAAACATAAATTACAATGCAGGATTTTTGAGCACATTTAACACAGATTGCACAAGAAGAATGACTGCTATATTTGGTGAATTCTTCTCAGTTTTGTGGAAATTTTTTGTCTCCGTTTCAAACGTCTGATATTTGAGGAATAAAAAATGTTCTTGCCGTAGGTATCAGTGCAAATCTTCTTAATCTAAGTTAACAAGTATTTTCTTTATGATTTCTCCTGTTATGACTATAGTTAGGGAGACGTATTGTTTATTGACCCAGTGAATTTGATGTATATTAATATCGTGAAGGTCTAAACTCATGTCTGTCAACTCATAAATTTGGCATCACATGTAAGAAGCAGCTAGTCATTTGGAGGAACACAACCATTTCCTAAATAATGTAGAGCAGAATTATCTCAATGGATTGACAACGACCTTTTAGACAACAGATTCACCGCACTCATGTAAAATTACTGAGCCCAGAGTAAAAACTGGAAAAACGGAGATTATTGGTCATAGAAGTTAACATTCGACGAGTTGGTTGTGAAGTTTCTCTGATTGGCTGCAAAAATAGTTCATTACGATTCAAGAAAACTATTCCGGGCCGCTCCCGCACAGGGTCCAAGCAGATTCCTACGAACTTAAATTGTTTTAAATATTTTGTACACTTCAATTTAAGACACTAGAAGCTTTTCCCTTAATTTGAAGTGTTCAAATCACTGCCTATTTAATGTATAATATTAAAGAACTTATGTAATTTGAATAAAGAAATGAAATACCGTCAAGGAGCTTACTCAAAGATTGTTCCTCTTCTTCCAGGCGACCCCAGCGTGCCAAAACTGGTGATCACGATGCCCACTTGGCGGCAGTACGACTGCATCTCCGCCTGCTGGAACTCCACGTGCATCTCCAGCTGAGCAGTGGAATTCATTGAATAAAACAGTTTTTAAAGGCCTTGTCAGTAGAGTACAAACACTTTTATTGCATTGGGGATCAGTGAAAATTAGAACAAGTAATGACAATTGTACGCTACGTTATTGCAAGATATCTTGAGAAAACTTAAGTCTTATAAATTTAAGAAAGAAAATTACAAGTGGCAGTGTATCTCTGGCTCTTTGTATACTTTTGCAAAATCAAGCACTGTTGGCAGAGCTAGTTTGTATAATAAACAACAGTGTCGAAAAGTAAGTCTTTGGTGCAATTAAAAGTTTCATTATTGTTCTGTGTCACTGTAGTAACTAAAGAGAACAGAATGGAATGATATTCTTATTCTGAAAAATCCCCCAATTTAAAATTTTAGTACCTTTTGGAAATGAGCCTGCGTTAAGCGTACGATTTGAAATATACAAAAAACATGAAAGAGATACGGGAAACTTCTGCAATACAAAATTTCTTTTAGAGATAAAGGGAAGGTATAACTACATTTCTACGTCATAACCGTATGTACGATCTACAGGAAAATTGCTGTCTTGGAAACAAGCAAACAATTACTACAAATTACCGATTTTCAATCGCACCAATAGCGAGTTTAATTACTAACAGAGCCTCAGAAAGCAGACAAACTCACTTGGTTGACGGCAGGAGGCACTTTACCAATGGCCATGAGACGCCTGAGCTGCGCTGTGCTGAAGTTGGAGACCCCGATACTCCTGGCCAGACCGCTGGCCCGTACGGCCTCCATCTCCTGTAGGGCTCCAAGGCATCTACAAGTTACTTGGAAATATTTCTAGTAACTTCTTGGTTACTATGCAATAACCACGAGGCTCTTATCATTGGAGTCTGTGTGATATTTATGACGTCATGAATGATGATGACGTTTACTGGCGAGTTTTCAGCGTCCAAACTTGCACCAGCCAAAGTTTTTTTCTCGGTATATTAGCATTGAGAAAAATTCACTCACTCAGCTTCCATATTCTGTAACTGAGAATTTTTTAGCAAGGCTTCTATTGCAAGAAGCAGAATTTATTCATTCTCTCTAGTTCGGTTGAGAAAGATAGCAAATATGTGGTAGCGCTTCCAAAATGTACCCTAAATAAAATAAAAATTACATACTTTGAAAAATATAACCTTAGAGACCATTCCAGGTATTTTTGTCACTTTCATGAGCTTCAAAGAAACTTTGAATCACAATAGCCAGGCGTAAAGTTTTCTATCGTCTTATAATATCAGACCTTAATTTCTATTAGCATACAATAACAAAAGTTCAATCTCGGGAAACAATTTTGTCATGCAGACTACTTATAATGTTAATGTTCACAAAACTAAAAAAAAATTGCAATTCAGTGAAATGTTTTGGTATGTACTAAGTAGGCGAGACGCTGATGCACTTCTGATAAGCATAGGTCCATTATCTCACATTGTACATGGGGAGAGACTGGGGCTGCAGACGATAATCTTAAGCTTCCCCGACGAAAGTGTTCGACCGCCCCCGATTTTCCCCATCTGGTTCGATAACAAGCGTTGGAGCGGGCAGCATTGGTAACATTCAACAGTCCTGCAGTTCTTGCATCTGAAGCTCTAGGTGTCACATCTTACATGTTTGTTCGGCTCAGTAAACCTGACTGGTTACTGATATCTAGTAATTCTGAAATCTATATGTATAAGAGAATGAAGTAACGAGTGAAACAAACAATACCGTTGAGTAACAACGAATAAGTAATCAAATGCAGTAGGTATACCGAGTAAAGCAATTTGCCAGCAGTGCGCAACAGCTTGAATAAAGTAGAGCATTGCTTCAATATGATGGGCACTCTCACTAAGAAACTTCCATACTAAAAAGACACGAACTTTTCTTATCGTACTCAGCTCGATAATTTCATTGAATCCTAAATAAAAAGATATAATTTTTTCCATGGGCCTGGATTATAGCTCTTCAATTAGAGAATTATATACATAATTAAAAGAGCTAGAGGCTTTTCTGTTCTTTTGTAACTTTCATCTTTCAGCATTCTTGTTTTTGTAGCTTCTACCTTAGTTCTTGTGCGACTTTGGATGCAGTGAAGCAGCTTAATCTGACCTCAACCAATTATTATCAAAACCACACACGTTGGTCACTACCAACGTACAAGATGTGTTAACCACATTGCCATGAAGGGTGAGTAATTTCAAATAGAGTTACAGTTAACAATAAATAGTTGCTTACCCTCCAGAGAGCGACGTGGTCGGTGCCGTAATCAACCATCAAGTTCCCATCCTTGTCCAGCGGTGCTAGGGTGTCGTCGTCCACGTACTGATTAGATTCAGGATTCGAGTGACACGTTTTTGTCAAGCACATTTCAAAGTGCTCTGTAGCATAATTTTACGTATGAAAAATGCACTTTATTTTCTTTTCGTTAAGCATCTCAAAAAAGTCGTGAAGCCTCACGGATCTCATATGGAACCATTGGAGAGCAAGATTTCAGTACATGGTTATACGAAGGCTGGTTTGCTATAATATTCAAGTATAAAATGGATCAAAACATATTTTAGATTAAAATTCAGAGCATTCTGATCTCTTACGAAAAAAAAGATATGATGCACAACACGTAATACTCGAGCATATGTACCTTAACTCCGTGTGGTATGTGGATGAGATAGAGATCCACGTAGTCCAGCCCCAGCCTCTGCAGGGATTTTCTAAGGAAATGTTCAACTTTCCCTCCACTCATCCCAATAGACGGCAGCTGAAAATGAAGAATATCTTGCAATCACACATTTTGTTATTACATGTTGCATATGTAATTGTAGGTAATAAAATACGTGTGATTAGTACTAGAGTCTCATTTAATTGTAAGTATTTTGCTTTGAAAAACTTTTAAGTTTGCCTTGTTCTTTGACTTCGCTAGTAAATCAGGAAGGTGCTTTCGCTTTGTAAAATACGTACCTATTAATTATCCAAAAACTGTGTCAATTAGCAATAATGTGTCAGTGAAACTCGTGTTGCTGAAGAGTTCTTTTGGACATGTACAAAAAAACTCACTCAAAACTACTTTATTCCTAATCATCTTCCTCTAATAACAGAACCGGTCCACTAACCTTCGTTGTGACGAAGATGTCCTTCCTGTCTCCCCCCCAGCGGCGGATGCCCTCCCCCACGGCCCCCTCGTTCAGGTAGGTGTAGGCCGTGTCAATGTGCTTGTAGCCGTTCTTGAGCGCGAACTCTACGGCGTCTGCTGTAGGCTTAAGCTTGCCCTGTACATTTGGATGAAAATTGGTATCTCATGTCGGGTGAATGCGATTGTCATGCTTGTATATTGATCAACAAACGGATTAAGATCGCACTACTCAGTGAATCTATTATAAACATGAACATGAAACACAGTGCTGTTATACACAATTCATGAATTATTAATGCATTCTGACACTGTCTTACGACGTACACCGGTTGGGCTGACTTAGGAATGGAGTGGTGGAAAATTACAACCACTCGATAGACAATTGGCCTCTCTACTCCCCTACTCTACTCAAATTCGTTGGCCTCTCTACTCCCCTACTCTACTCAAACTCGTTGGCCTCTCTACTCCATGGCAGGTAGTCCCACATTAGCTCTGTGTTCTCGTACTCGATGCTAATTTCGGTTGCCAAATAACGCTAAATACGCACCGAAGCATAGACGCGCAGGTGAACCAATGTGAAAATGTGAAATGTGTTGAACCAACTTAAATATTTTATTTATAATTTTGCATTCACAATATCATCAAGGTCTGAACCTCATATAGAGCTAGAATATTTCAAGTATAGGTGTTTTCCCCATCGTATGTTTTCATCGTGGTTTTAATCATCAAGAAAATTTCCGTACTGACTTGAAGTATCTTAAATTTACATCTCGTTGAACACTTTACGGGGCAGATGTTTTAAAATAAAAATGCACAGTTTTTACGAGATATCAATGGCTAATTTGCACTTGAGAAACATGAGCTTAACACTGACTTGCATTTGTGTATACTGGGAAAAAACTGTCTGATTCGGTAAAATTATAAATAAAAATGAAGAGAAAAACTTGTGATGGCCATTTCCCTGCAGGCCAGGTAACAAGCACTAATTAGAAAAATGGATCCATAGCAACGTACGCAAAGCGTCAGCGGTACAAATGAGTTGACCTTTTTCATTGAATTTCAAGGTCTCACTTGAAATTTACCATTTGATCAGATTGTCACCTGTATAGTCAATTACTGAACCCCGATAATTATAATTGAGCAATTGAACTCATTTCCTGGTGTTGATATTGGACTTAAATCGTTAGCTATCGCTTCTACTGTGGTAGCCAACTACAATTTGTAGCTTTGAACCTTGTTCATTGACCTGTTGCCAAATCCTTGTTTATAATTTCCGCAATAAAATTTTGTTTTTAATTTTTTAAAGCAATAAAAAGTGCGTTTTTAACGATTTGGTTGCAGGTGGGGGTGCTTTAAAAATATTTGTAGCTAGCTCACGGCATCTGCACGGGACAACAGTAAACTTTATTCGCGATAGCAGGGCGCCATCAGCCTAAACTTTATTTGCGCTTAGACCGATCATCGAATTTCGTATCATTTTGCAGTGTTTTTTTGAATTGCCATTTTACTGTGTTATTTATGAATAACAATCGGCAATGATAGGTCTGCAATTTTTTTCCTAAAAAATCCATCGTAAATTATCAGAAAACAGAAAATTTCAACTGTTCGTGGAAATATAATTAATCGATCAGGGCCTAATTTTTATTTCGCAGTTACGAGTTAAACTTACAATTCTCTTTAAAAATATCAAATTAATTCTGTTAAAACTAACATAGACACGTTCTGAAACAACAAGCATTTAACCAAAGTTTAGAACTTGATCCTTACACTATTCAAAGATGCTTCGTACAGTATTTTAGTTTACAATGAACCTTAGTATATTCTCGAAATACAAAAGACGTGTGAACGGGCATGTACTCGCGTCGCTATGAGGCAGCGCCATCGTATGAGAGAGCTTAATAATTAACAGAAAAATAAAATTCTCAATTCTCTCGCTCCTTAAGTTATGTTATCAATTTGTGGATTTGCTTTAACATACAAGCTTCTAACATCTGCCTCTCATGCTCAAATCTATAGCTAAAGCGTAGAATCGAACCCTACTCTGTACACCAGTCCTTCTCTGTGATCCATATTATACCTTAGCTCCCAAGGACGCAGTTGTGGAATACATTGTGGCAGAGATGAAACTCAAATTTATTCATTCATCCTGCCTAATGATTCTACGTGCGTCACTCTCTCGCTTTTACAAGTTGAAGGCTCAACGCTTACATCCGTAGATATCAGCTAAATGGCTTAATGGACCTAACCATCCTACCATGAAAATTTATGTTCCCAACTGACATAACCCCTGGGCTTGGATTCCCCCATGCCGTCAAATTAACCCAATTTGCCAGAACTTATTTCGGTGAACCTGTCTCATTCTCTGGCATTGGAATAATTAGCCGGCTACATTTATGGTCAATTATGTGGGCAAATTTGCTTCATTGTCACCCAAGAGAAACGTACACACCTGCCACACACCGAGGCCAAGCAGCGGCATCACGTGGCCGTCATTCAGCTGGACGTGGGTGCCATTTACGACCGTGCCAGACATTTTCCCTGTAATGGATAAAACGTATAATTCCACCCACCCTCCCTTACTCTTTTGAATTCAAATCCAGCAATAAAGTAAACATAATACAACACACGAACTGCACGAATAGGAAACTGGGTGCTGTTAAAAAAATGGCTCCTGCAACTGTGTTTAACTGTGTGCAGTGTCGGCTCCAGCAAATGACTTGCATGCGGTTTTCAAGTTGATAATTTTAAAAAAAATTAATCAGGATGGCATGATTTCCATTTTCTTAGCAAGTCGACCGAGTAAAAAATGCAGAGCTGCAGTCTGTTTTGGTGCTTAAAAGGTTTGAATTCAATATCATCTCCACTCGATTTCTCAATTCAAAATCCATAATCCTGAACAGTTGTCCTTTAGGTTTGAGGTTACATAAGAATCAGGTTCATCCCCGATTACTGAAATTCAATCCAAGAACTTTTGTTTTTTAATCATACAAATTCCGGCGGCACCCCAATGTGGCCAGGGCATAGGGGCCCAAACACTTTCAATATATTTTCAAGAAGATATTCAAGATAATGTATTAATCAATCTACTTATTTCCATTTGATTGTCAGTGCAAGCTCAGAGTGTCGTATTCTGTCTTTTCAATGCATTAGTACACAATTTTTTTATAGACATTATTTCAGTATTTTGTAGTTTAGAACGTTTTTAAATTTTCGCTATAAATAGTTCAAAGCTGTTACCAACTTTTTTATACCCTGCAGCCCTAGAAAATTTCAAAATTTCAAACCCACGTGTAAAGTAACTAATTTTTATACAATCAAAAGCAAGAGGACTAATTCAAATCTGTATTGTTCCTGCTTAAAAATATAAAACAATAATGAAACATTTCGAAAAGAAAAAATATTACAACAAACCAAACGCACTGTGAACTCTACGAAAATCTAATTCATAGGAGTTATAACATCAGTCACAGAAGCTAACATTGTGATTCTATTGAAGATAGAATTATGACATATTCTTGCGATTCCGTATCTACGGGCAGATCATCGTCCCTGTGCGTCAAATAGCTTTAACTTCTCGTAGTTCAGAAAATGGTGTCGCTGCCCTCCCACGGGTCTGTCCGAGGACCAGTGACTGGAAACAAAAATGAGCGCTTTTTCAAATTCTTCACAAAGAGACTTGACGAGGTGCAGTTTAAAAGCCTGATCCCCAATCAAATTGACGGTCTTTGTTGAAGTACCACGTGTAATTGTAACTTCAAAGTAAATACTATCGATTCAAAACAGTGGTAAATTCATCAAACCTTTCTAATATCTTAGAAAAGAGCTTTAAAGTTGAGTGAAAATGCACGAGCTGTTTTTCAAGTTGATTAATAACGTAGAGTCAAGCCAACATTATTGTAATCTGCTGGGAAAAGCAGAACATCTATAGCACTAGCCAAAGGTTGGGTCAAAATTTCCCACATCGCGTGCAGCATGACACAGGCACCAAATGGGATGTTTGATGATGAACTAAGACTCCGTTAAATTCAAATCGACTGTAATAGGTCAAAATCTATGTAATTGATGATTTCGTTGAAGAATTTCTTCAACGCGGGAATCCATTGTACTTATTTTAACACTTTGGCCCCGATTCTCCAAAGGGGATAATATTCATGTCGACAAATATCTCTCTTGTGAATTTAAAGATGAAGGATTTCGTTTTCGGAAATTTGTTCATCCTATTAATTTTCCATCTAATCTAAAATAGCATGTTTGAGTTATGAACACAAATGTAATGTAAACTTAAGAATTTGTATTCATATATTTTACTGTTTTGGTTAGGTTAAATGATCTCGTGTGCCGTATACGGCGCCCATTACGGTCAAAGTGTTAAATTAGACTTTAAAACTTAGCGGGCAATTTCACCGCCTTGCAGTTACCGGCGATACGCTGAAGTTAACTAGACAGAATTGCTGCTGCTTCACCAGGAACACAACCGACGTCAAGTGCAGCACCATGGTAACGTACACTGCCCACTTCAACACCAGCGATTGTGGGTTAGAGATATGATGTACTGGTATCATAACGTTATCAGAGAAGTAAAATCATCATGCAGTCCTGTCATTCATTCCGTCTTTCCATTCTTATTACTGTAACAAAGATGCGCATTATTTCTATATTTATTCCACTCATTTTGCAGTCAAGATTAGCCTGAATTTTGAATTAACAGAAAATCAATAAATTACTGCCCGAATTTCATTTTTGATCGCATTAAAATTCATTAGAAATAGACTGCCATGTCGCAATGTGGGTAGAGGTGTTAGTGAGCAGACTTGGCTATCGAACAGCGTAAATATACAGGGTCTGAACACCTTGTACCTCCTCATCGATCAACGTAGAATTAACGAATTAGCCTTAGACTTCGAGTGTAACGTCAACGACATATTAGGAATAGAATTGCGACGCCTTTCTTAAAAAGTTTTCTTCCTAAAATAATAATTCTCCTCATAAAGGCTGATAATGACTAGTTATTTCACAGCAGTATTATTTCTCCTAAGTTATGTGTGTGCTTAACTCATTAGCGGAATGCGTTGGAATAAAGTGCCTCTGTGTGTACGTAAAATGTTATACAGTAGTTGTAAGTGAGACCTGTGATTTCGTCAAATAGAATATCTCCCTCTGCTTCCAAAAGAAGAGAATTTTTTCCTCTTATCAATTTGAGTAATTTTAACAAAAAATTTCGGTGCATGAATTTGAAATTTGGTCATGGTCCTCACTTCATCAACAGATGAAGTGAGGAACATATTTATATCAATCGTAAAAACCTCCAGTAAAATATCCATGAGCAATGTACGTATAGTTTAAAATCATACCTTTTAGGCCAGATGGGGTATTAACGTACGAGTTCTAACATACTCGAACTGTATAGAATTTTTCGATGCTGCTAGTTTTTTCAAAACAGATATGCATGGATCGCTTGCTGTTTGGGTTTTCCATCAATATTCCTGTGCTTGAGACAAAGCACGCCTTACATTTCTCAGCCGCTGTGGAGGCCGGCTGCGGAGTTTCACAGAGTTTATCTAGAGTATCTATCCATGAACAGATGCATGCTCACAAACAGGAACCTGTCTATAGACAAATGATATCAGGCTCAAGTGAACACCAAGAACAATCCACACTGATGTTACGATACAAGACCTCACATGAATTTTAACAAAAACTTTAGAATTATTGAGAGGCTTTGGCCTGGCCTGGCAGAGCGATATCCTGGCTCTATTGAACCTCGTTCTGTCTGTTCATGTAGTACTTTTACTTGTGAACACAGGTGTGCTACATTGCTACTGTGTATATAATATACTCAACCCGGCAAAAATGACGGAACTCAGTATGCCTAATTTCAAAATGAATAGTGTTTTTCCAGTGAAACATGTAACGCCCCAAAAATGTTTCTTATAAGTTCCTTTGAAATCAACAATTCATAATCAAACTATATGAAACAAAACACTGCCATTTTTTATTGTATCAAATAAAACATTCAATTTTCTTTAGAGTAAAATCATTAATGATACAATATTCAGTGCCCTATTTACGATAGTACTTAAGATTTTATTAATTTTTTCAAATAGTAAAATTGATACTACCGCATATTAGAGCGGCCGGATCAAATGTGAGATCATTTGGTCCTGTATAATTCCTTCTGTCCTACTTCAATATGAAAATAAAATAAAATTACCACCTCAGGAATATTTTCCTGTGAAATACTGATAAGGAGGATGTAGAAACCAACCAACTAACTGAGCAAGTAACCAAGAAACTGCATTAATTATGTAGTAGGATGAACTCTAAATTATAATAATCAAAAACCGGATAACTGTCCTAACATTAGGGACATCAGAAGGCTGTCGTTAAGGAGCACATGAGTGCCTTTTTTCAGTGAACCCGTAATTGATATCACTCATTTCTTACTCTAATTTTATTTGATTTATTGTGATACATCAAGCCGTACTTCACAATACTCACTCCTTACCCAATGGAAACTTCAGCCTTGTGGTACTGTACGGCTTCAGGAATCAATCAAAGAAACTTTCACAAGTTCTGAAAGACACGCGAATGCAGCAAAAATATTTTAACCGAATTTTATTCCCGGGCGATAAAAAATATTATAAAGGATTGTAATCTTACACAGTTCTCTAGAGCTGACAGTGAACGTACAGAAACACTCAGTGGAGGACATGCCCCATTATCGACACCTTGGACAGAATGAGCAACAGTCACATTAACGAATAAAAAGCAGAGACCAACTGAGACACTCTGCGCAGGCTACGCAGCTAAGCAATCCTAGGAGTTATTCAATTGAATTGTAGCAGAGACCGCATGACCTTGGGAAGCAAGAGTGAAGTGGGTAGGTCTGAGAGCACCTTGTTGTTGACAGATCTCTGTACAGATAGATTCGATGCGTGTAGTCGCTGAAATGTACGTTATTAAATGGAAAACTGACGAATTTCTTGCCGCAGATTTCTAAGTCTCTCTTTGTTACATCGTGAAATAGCCTTGCTAGGTTATTTCTAATTTGCAAAAAGTTCTCAATTACATACCGAGGTGCTTTTCCGGTAGATCGAGTCGGTAACCGCTTTATCAAAGAGAGAGCTTCCCAGTTCTTCCGTTTTCACAGTATTGATATTTTTTCTCCAGGAGAACCCGAAGATCTTTTGGCAAATTGATGAACCGGCGTAAGAGGCAGGCCACACCGCGCCATCGCAGGCCGACAGCCCGCTCACCTAGAACCGCCCGTGAACTACTTTCTTCACGAAAGAAACAGGCTCCGTAACTTCATAGAAAACCATTGATATTTCAAAAGATTCGTAATTCCATTTGAGTCAGCCCTTTTTATTTGATTCAGTCGTTGGAAAGTCCCTTCCATACTCTAAGAGCATTTGTGTTAAAAGGAAGTTTCGTTTATTTTTTATTTTTTGGCTTCTTATCGATACTTGAAACTGATAGTACAACTTATATACCGGTAATTTAAATAAATGTATTGAAAGAGAGGATAATTTCATGATCATATTCATTTTTCAACGCTTAAATTACAGTTTCAAATCTGAATCCATTATCATTAGAGCAGATCTAATCAGACGCGTCTCTACTGGCTTCAGCGAAGAGTTCAGATCTGTATCTGTGAGAAAGGATCTCATTTTGAAACTTTTGACTTTTTGACTTTTGACAGGTTTTGACTTTTAACGCAATGAAATCATAAAATCATTCCTGAACATATTCCATTAACTTATATTTAAAATATTTTTGATGTTGGTAAAACTTTATGAACACCCTGGGCAAAACATTGAATAGATTTTATGAATGATCTTTCTAAACTAGAATTTTTAGAAAGCAAGGTTTTCTGGTCTGAGCGCAGCTTGGGACGCGCCCTACTGGCCTCTGACGTCCCCGCCTGCTTCTCTTCCTCCATCAGGGCTGCTCCCACACCGAAGTGAAGGCGGTGTGCCCCTCAACTTAGGCAATGTGCTAAATATCGGTGACCGCTTCTAGGTGCTACCTAGACGTCACCCGGAAACGTCTTTGATCGAAAATAGAGACGGAAAAATCTGAATTTGGTTATCGTAATTTTCAAGGAAACTAATTCCCAATAAGTGGTGAGCTTTAATTGAAAATTTTCGTTAAGCTCTTATTGTTCAAAAATTTATTACATTGAGATTTGAATTTCTTTTTTAGCCTCAACTTACTTTTATAAAGTCATTTTGGGTTTGCCTACTGAACGAAGATGTTCGTGGGGCCCTAAAGGACTGGGCACAGGCCTTTTAATGGTAAATCTCTTTTCGGTAGCAGCCTCTCGAGCACTTTGGAGTGATAGCTTTTTATGGACTTCCCTGGGCATGATTTTATTTATGGGAATATCCACTGTCTGTAATTTCAGTGGAGATCCCCAATGTCTGTAATTTCAGTGGATATTCCCACTGTCTGTAATTTTAGTGGATATTCCTATAAATAAAATCATGCCCAGGGAAGTACATAAAAAGCTATCACTCCGAAGTGCAGGACCCTCGAGAGGCCGCTCAGTGATTTCAGCGCTAAGTAGACAAGTTCAACAAAATCAGGGAAACTAAAAGTGAGTAACAATAAAAATTTGCATGGGATATATACTGTCCTCAACTGGAAGCCTCTTTCGTCATACCCTGTGTCCTTATTCCTTGTTTCAATCAAATTTTCCCGTATACTTTTTCATACTTTTCAAATATTTTGCTGCTACACCGAGAGGAGGAAATGCTAATGTTTATTTTAATAACCAATATGTGTTCCTGAATGTTTGGGATCTTTAAATCGAACTTGCATCATTTTCAAGTGCAAACGCATAAATCCATGTACTCATAGTTTTTCAGAACACATGCGTATCAATAAACAGGTGTATTCTCAAACACCTGTCCATAAAAAGGTGTTTAACAGACGCATGTTCACAGGCAGCTCATATCATCGTCTAGTTAACACCAAGCAAAATTTAAGTTGATGATACAAGGCCTCGCATGAACTTGAACAAAAACTTAACCGTTTCCGCGTAGTTTTGTACCCATGACTGGTGTTTGCCAAATCAGGCCCAAACTAAGAGGTATTTTCGAATCTTCGTTTAGAATGAACGAAAGCCTCAGTAACTGTGAGAGTGGCATCCTGGTTCTGTTGAATCTCATTTTATTCATTCGTAAGACCCTTTTACTTGTGAATACTATTGTAAAATATAACTATTTGCTCTAAATTATTATCAAAAAGCGAGGTCGTGTACGATATTTTCGCTGGTATTTTGAATGACCAAAAAAACTGCCCCACAAAAAATATTCGGTTGCCTTTAGGTTATCGTATATTTTAAAAGATATACGATACCCTAAAGAGCAGACAGTGGCTTAATTTATTCTAACTCGGCTTTCTGCTTCCTTTTCCCCTTTTCTTCCTTTCTTCTCACTCGTTCAGAGAAATAAGTTCAATCTATTTCCTCTTGTAATACATCTTTCGGTCTAAGCCTAATGCTGTTGAGGAAAGAAAAAATCATGCCGCACAAATTTATTTAACTTCAAGAGAAGATGAGACATATTCAGGTAAAATACAAGAGATGTGATATATTCAGGTGAATACAAGAGGAGATGCGACATATTCAGGTAAATACAAGAGGAGATGCGACACATTCAGGTGAATATAAAAGTTCGTTACCTCGAACGCACTTTTTCACCCCAGCTGAAGCAACGACCCTCGGTCATGAAGTGAGTCGGTTGATGAAATACTCTGGATGCAAATCGAGCCTGAAAAAAAATCGAGCCGGACTTAGGGGCTTCCCCACCATCTCGCTTCTGCTTTACTCGCTTTTTAGCATTCTTTCCCAGAACGAGCTAATGTTTTACTCAGAAAAGCCCGGATTGTCACGAGTTTGTAGTTAGAACGCAGCACTGTCTGTTATCGTGCTTTAGACTCTTGTGCTAACGTAGTAAGTGTGTACGTGTGATAGCGGAGAGATGGGAACAGAATGTTTTTCTGCTGAACGAATTGGTCGTCTGAATTCATGTTGGGGTGCACTAAAACTAACCGCGAATGTTTCTCAAATTAACGTGTTTTTAATGGTAAATGTGGCTCAGTAACTTTGATTATAGTAAAAGAGGTTTTTCAAATTATAATTAAAATTATTTATCTTTAACTTGAAAGTTACCAAGAATAAGCAACATCCTTATGCATTATTTGTACCCATTATGTGCCATGTATAACCCAATACGAAAATTACAAAGGCACGTTCGAGGGTCGGCTCAATCTAAAAGAGATTTTCTTCGGATGATCAATGAGTCAAAATTAAATGTTACTCGTAGCCAGCGGCAGCCTCAGTTTGACCAGAAAGGATTTATACGAAGAACATATTTTCGCATACATTGGTTCATGTATAATAATTCATTGAATTCGAAATAAAAATGCCTGAATTGATCGAAATTATTTACAAAAACGTCCAATGTATACGGAAAAAATAGAATTGATATCTTGCAGTTCATCTAGAGCAAATTAAGATTATTTCCTGATACTAAGTAACTCAGTGATAGTTTTTAATTCCTATGTCAAGTCATTGCTCCTACTCGCTCGTGAACTCTACGCTTCTGTAAATATGTTGTTGAACAATCGTTTCTCTGTACGTTTTCTGTGCCAACACTTTAAAATACATGACATAAGTCTAAATATTATTTTGAAAATCTTAGGATCACGGAGTAAACTTCATTTACCCTACACACACATATAAAGGCATTAAATCTATGTATATTTGTATTTCTGAATTCATTACGTCATGGATGTAAAATGCTAATGGAAAGACGATAACTCATTCTAAACATGGTTCTACACGCATGGGATAGTAAAAATTCTCGATCCTTCAAGAAGTTTAAACAGGCGAAATACACTCACCCTTTTCTATGCGAGAGTGTGAAAGATCGTCCATTTTCGCCTCTGTCTAATGTACCCAAAGCAGCCATTGCCTCATCAGGTAAGCTCCAGTCCAAGACCTGAAACGGAAAATAATTACGTACTCACTCTACGCAACTAAGGAAAATGAAATTTGAGTATGAGAAAGAACTTACAACAAACGTAAGTTCAGAGAACGTAAGAGGTGTCATATTAAAAGAACGTAAGTTCAGGTACGACTGTGCTTTAAAAAAAATAACACTACAACCTGGGAGTTCTCAGTGATCCTGGAGGGCGTGACGGACTTGGGTATGACCACAATGCCCTGCTGGAGGAAGTAGCGCAGCAGCACCTGGGCGGGGGTCCTGTTGACCAGCTTGGCGGCCAGCAACACCACGGGGTTGTCCAGCAGCGAGGGGATCACGCATCCAGCCCTGCAGGAAAAAGTGGAATTACTCAGAAAATATAACCCAAAACGTGAGGGTTCTGGGTATCGAAAACAATTATTCAACGTCCATGGCACTAAGTGGTCAGAAAAGAAGAAAACATATCAACAGTCGTTGAGTCAGTTAACAACCCTAAAAATACAGTAAATTTGGTCCATTGTTCAAACAGACACTTAAAACGTTTTTTCTGATCTTAGAGGACCACGCGCACCTCCCTATACTGTACAGTGCATCAACTGGATCAGCAGTCGAGAAATACCACTTGAAATGTTGCTAGAAAAATTATTTTGTTGCTTGGTAAATTAATTACGGCAGTTCTGATTTGTGAACTCAAGTTAAATCATTCGGGCTTAGCAACACGAGTTGCTGAACGTTCATTACGTCGACATTACCGAGGGAAGAGGTAAGAGGTAAGAGGAAATGAATTGATTTTTTTTCGTTCAATTGTAAAATGCAGTGGACCCCAATCAAGCCTCATAGCCCAATATCAGAGAACAAGCTGGCTCGAAGTACAGAGTATAGCAGTTAATTACGCTTTTGACATCTTAACAGCATAATTCCCTTTACAATGTATTGTAGTAAATTAAAAATTCATAAAATTCGCTGGTTCACATGATGAGCGTACAACGACAAATTTAAGGGTAATAGTTAAAAACAAAAAGGAAGTCTCTTGCGTACACACTACAACCTCTATGTCTCCGGAAACATGTAATATGTTACGAAAGTGAAACACTCTCAGTCAATTTTCCTATGAACCTAATCTTCTCTATGCATGCAATAGAAGTTCGAATCAGAACAAGGTGGTCTATTCGAGGACATTCAGAATAATTTAAATAGCTCGAACTGCTGCTGACGAATATCCATTTCGAGTTACCGCCTTACTTAAGGGAACTCGTCCTCCCGGGCGAGCCCAGCGTCGCGTAGCTGGTGAGCACAATGCCCTCTTGGCGACAGAATTTCTGCATCTCCGGCTGCTGGAACTCGAGGTGCATCTCCACCTGGGCAAAATTGTTGTTAACCATAGGACAGAATAGTATTGTGTTCACACAAACACATGATTGAATTAGATGGGATGCTAATCATGGGCAACGCAAGAAGCACTGGTATTTAAGGTGCATATTTTCCCCCTCGGTTTCGGAAACCATGATCGAAATAAGAAAATTACTAAAAATGTTCTATTTCATATTAAACGTGTCATCTCGGTATTATGAGAACATCGGGCTGATAAGAGGACAAAACTATATTTTTTTTTTACATGGGAATAATTAAATTTGAGCGAAGTGTGTAAATTATTCCATTGGTATTGCATAAGGACAATTTTGGTCCGCCAAAACGAAGCAAACATTGCATCCATATTGGGTGTGACTTTAACACTGGGATTGTTAGACATATATGTACGAGTATATCTGTAGTCTTTGAAATATGAGCAACGCTGAAAATTAAAGCTAGCCATTTCGTGTTCATATGGAAGTTAAGAATAGGGTAAATCATATATAGTCCCCAGGGCTCTTTGTTGGTAACTATGAACATATTCAGATAACATTATTCAGGAATTTCTAATCAATAAAGCACGCGAGCGTTCAGTAGTTCAGAGAAACTCGTGTAGACAGAGTTAGTAAAGTAGCATTAGAAAGAAATACTATTTTATTTTATACTGAAATGGACTTGTTTCATCAGGTGTGCATGGATTTTGAGACCGAGCGTGGAAAACAGTTTTATTTTTAGAACATTGAATACGCGCAAGAAAATCATAAAGCATTTGTTAAAACATGAAAAGGAATGTATTTAACGTCAGTACCAATTTTTCGTTAATATTGATCTCCCACGGAGTTATTTGTAATTTGTGAGAGAAGTCCCTTAGCAGAAATTTACATTCAGGTGAAAATATTTGGGGATGTATTTCAAGGCAATGCAAATTATGTTATAAAGTTGCTTTCGTTTTCTATAATAGCGATAATTCTCTTCCCATGTTATAGGAGTCATATTAAAATCAATCCAATCAAATTCAACTGACCTGGTTTACAGCCGGCGGCACTCGAGCCACTGACAGCACACGACGCAGTTGTGCTGTGGTAAAATTCGACACTCCAATGCTCTTGGCCAGACCAGCCTCCTGCACAGCTTCCATTTCCTGCACGAAAATCAGAAGTAATTATTTCATGAAATATTCTGGATACTTGGCACACATTGATATTTCTCTTTGTTTTAGAGACTGAGGATCATGAGTACGAGTATGCATTGAAAGAAGATTTGCGAGCTCCCCTAATAAGTAGCCGATGCAACACAACACACCTGCATATTCGCATCGGCAATTTCTGTCCTGAGGTTTGTGTAACTTAAACTTCAGGACTAAGGAAGCGCGTGCCAAAATGTAGTCGCGTTCTGTATGCGGAAAAAATTGCGACGCACGAGTGGCTTAAAATAAGCGCTCAGCTGGTGATGTGAATAAAATATTTCGGGAGGCAGATTGAAAACAGCAGATAATTTTTATGAAGTTTGTGGTGAGTTAAAAAGGTGATTCAAATCGTAAGCTGCCTATTTATTGTTCAGCGATCGGCTCAGTAAGAAACTGAAATGAATATTTTGCCTTCTCCAGATCAAAGTAGTCGCCTGATATAAGAAAGAGAGTACCTACACATACATACTTAAAACAATATTTTCGAAACAGTTTTGAAATAGAACAAGCGCAGCTGGTGCATGTCTAGGAGTGCTGCTGTGGTGATATCCTAGGTCTTACTCCAACCCATTTTAAAAATAAACATTAACTTTATCGCAAAGCAGACGAGTTTTATGTACTCGAGTAGAATGGTACTCACCTTCCACAGCGCAACATGGTCCGTTTTGTAGTCCAACAAGGTCTGCCCTGCCTCGTCAGTGGGCCACACCTCGTCGTCGTTTACATACTGTAAAAACAATTGTCGAAATTAGAACTAAGCGGCACAAATTTCTTAACGCACTTTATTGAATTAAATGCTCTTCAAGTTAATTGCAACACTGAACGACAGATCGTTCGGAACGTGACACCTACGCAGAGGGCCACAGTACCTGGAATTCATATTATGCATTTGGTAAACTTCATTTTATTCTTGAAGAGGGGAGACAAAAACCTGAGATTATATTTCAATGGAGCTGTTATGGAAACATAGTTTCTGGAATGAAAAAGTATTAATTGAAAGTTTGAAGGTCATAGGACACGAATTAAATTATAATCCCTTCGTAAATTTTTGAATTTCTTTGACGTTCCTCGACGTATTTTTTCGTCTTAAATACCAGTGTTGGATTTTTTAACCCAGTTTAATAACTTTTTTCATACTAAAACGTTTATAAAATAGCATATTTGTTTATTGCAGAATTTGGATTAATTATTTATTATAGAGAACATGAATTTCCTTGACATTTCAAGGCAATTGAATCATCTCCTGAAGGTTATGTGCTACAAATAAATTTCTGTTCTTACTTTGCAGGCTAGTAGTTACGGGGGCAGGGCATTTAATATCTATTAAAGAAATCGATCAAACTCTAATAAATCCTGTCAGAGGAATCTACGGATAATTGATTACAAGAAAATTATACGTAGTTTTTTAAATTGGCAAGATTTAGCATCTCGATACGACTTCAAATGATGTTTCATTTGCTGTATTATTCACATCAGATGCTGTTGGTTCAACTTAGTCTATCATTAAAATCAACTTTGAGGCTTTAGGGCATTTGAAATTTATTTTGACCAACTTAGAGATAATTTAGTTTTAATATCATAAGCAATTTATTTGAACTGGTACACGATAAAGCCTATGTAGCGTTAAGACACGCACATCGCAGACAAATTTTAATCAAAGGAGCGAGGTTGCGAAGCAACTCTAGTTCATAATTTCATCACTTAGTAATCATGATCATATGAAAACATGATGCTAACGAATTCAGAATGAAGAGAAGCAGAAAGAACATAAAATTTTGTTCAATTAAGTAAATTCCTAGAAACGATTTGAAAGGAAGGCATGTTTGTCATGAAGTTTGTGAAAAGGTACTTATCCGTACAGCACATATTGCTCAGCTATTTCTGTTTAATTTTTATGTAATAAAGGTGTAAACATTAATTTTCTTGGTAGATCTTGTACCTTGTAATTTTTATTATTGTTTTTGATAGACTGTAAAATTTCAAAGTTAAAATCTATTCGAGTGCAAACGATTGGACATCTGTTTATGGGTTCAGAAAAAATTCTACTTATTTACTTTGAGAAGTGGAAAAATAGGTAATATAGTTTTAAAACCGAAAGCCGGCGACTTTGAAGCCAACAAAGAGAGGTTAGGTGTATTCAAAGTGAATGCCATTTAACGCCTCATTTCTGATTCCAGTCCGTATACACTTTTTACTTGTCCCTCGTTCATCTCTGAGCTATTGGGGATTGAATATTTTCTAATTTCAGAGCGAGTTACGCGGAAACAGAAGTAGAGATAAAGCGAATGCATGAAATTTGCGAGAAAATTTCACATGGGGAATTCCCTCAGCCTATTTTGGTTAGGAAAATGTGAACAATATCATCAGGATACATAACAGTGACCTTGTTTCGCCATAATAATGTTACGACGCTAGAAAGTCAATATTATTCCATAATTTCCTAACTTGACAGCAGTTATAGGGAATCGTTACCCCACTTTTGGATGTTAACCCATTTCATTGGATTCACATCCGAACCCTCTAACGAAAGTGATACCAGCTAATCGACCTTACTTTTCAAGTCCTTCGAAATGTTAGTCGTGCTAGTCCCTGATCAGGGTTCCAGCCCCCACGTCTATTGGTGTCCGCACCTTGTGTCCGCACCTTGATTTGTGCCCGTACCTTGTGTCCGCACCTTGATTTGTGTCCGTACCTAGTGTCTGCGCCTTGGGTCCGCACCTTGATTTGTGTCCGTACCTTGTGTCTGCACCTTGTGCCCGTACCTTGTGTCTGCACCTTGTGCCCGTACCTTGTGTCCGCACCTTGATTTGTGTCCTTACCTTGTGTCTGCACCTTGATTCGTGTCCGTACCTTGTGTCTGCCCCTTGATTTATGTCCTTACCTTGAGGCCGAAGGGTGTGTGGATGAGGTACAGGTCGACGTACTCCAGACCCAGGTTCTGCAACGACTTTCTCAGAAAATATTCCACTTTTCCACCTCCCATCCCAATGGCTGGCATCTGCAGGGGAAGATACAGATATTAGCGATTAAATATCGGAGCCTATTTTATATTCGACGAGTGCATTGATCAGAATTAATGCAAAATGGCTTTTGTAATATACTCATTGATCAGAACTAACATCATTACTCAAAATTACTAAATGAAACTTTCTACGCAATTGAACGCTTATTTAAATTGTCCTGAACTAAGGCCTTTGTGGAATTTCCAGGGACACGACTAGCTAAGCAGATACATAATATAAGAAAGCGTGATGCAAAAGTATATTTCACTACTACGTACAATGTTCTCGCCGATAGAACGTAAGACCTGGGCGTAGGTATAGCGAGCGTATTGTTCTGCGCAGCTTAAACATTCATTTCTCATTATTACTAATATAGTTTCCAAAACGCTAGCTCCGTTAGACAATGAACATTGAACATATTTAACAGAAAAAAATACTTCGTATGAACGGCTTACAACTTCTGGACTGGCTTCCTGGAAACTAATCAACTACCAAAGATTTTCTTTTTACGCGAAAAGATTGAATTCAGTTCTAACAAACTCAGGGTGACAGTGTTATACAAAGTAAGAATAGAAATACAAAAAATAGAGGGATCACTTATGTCCTTGATAATCAGCGCTTTAGATAATTTAAAACGTTGTATGATACCTTCGTTGTGACGAAGATGTCCTTCCTGTCTCCCCCCCAGCGGCGGATGCCCTCCCCCACGGCCCCCTCGTTCATGTAGGTGTAGGCCGTGTCAATGTGCTGGTAGCCGTTCTTGAGCGCGAACTCTACGGCCGTCGATGAAGCCTCTCCCCTACCCTGGGCAGGAGGAAATGAAAACATTTAAGCAAGAAACAAATTATTCAACTCTGTACGTCAGTCTAGTAGTAGTAGTGGTAAGAGTTTGCTAGCGCAGTACGTCGGTCTAGTAGTAGTAGTAGTAGTAGTGGTGGTGGTGGTAACATAGTTTGCTAGCGCAGTCGTCAGTCTAGTAGCAGTAGTAGTAGTGGTAACATAGTTTGCTAGCGCAGTACGTCAGTCCAGTAGTAGTAGTAGTAGTAGTGGTGGTGGTTAGATAGTTTACTAGCGCAGTACGTCAGTCTAATAAGAATTTTTAGGAGGTCGATTTCACAGTAAATTGCTCGAATTTTAAACAATTGAGACATGTTTTATTGCCAAATACGTTCTCGAAAAAGCTCTATCCATTGACTCAGTGCAAGTGTTTGAGGTATTTTCAAATTGAAGAAAACTTTTTATGAATAGATCTACTACGGTATACAAACAAAATTAAACTCGCATATACCCTCGTGTTAGAATTCCTTTGCAATGAGTTTGGAATTTCTTCTAGACTTTTGGGAGAGCGATGCTTTAATTTCTGCTGTTCGTATAGTAGAATCAACCCCGTACACAAAATTCTGAGAGCACTCCACGTACGCAAGGGGTTGTAACAGCTCATCGACGCAACCGCCTCGAATTGGACTGGTTCGAGACCAATGAGTAAAGCCAATAATTTGAAAAATTTGGCTCGCATTTACTGAATACTGATAAAAATTCCAATAATCTAAACGCTAAATAGATTCAGCTAAACACAACATTTGGAACTATAAATCGAACGGAAAATGGCTGTATTGTACAAAATATTAAACTTTTATTCCGCCTTTGTAATAGAATCCATTTTTATGAGCAATGATGAAATGGAGCATACGGCTGCTACCGCCAAGGGCTTCAGATATGCGGTCAAAAGACGGGATGCAAATTTCAAGCGAAAATTTAGATTCTGATATTTGACGCAACTAGATCAAGCATGCAAGTCCACTTTTTTCAAAACGAAATTATCAGTCGCAATTCCGCCGACCGATGCACATGCGATCGTTGATGATAATATATTCCACGAAATCTACGTTGTAAAACTATTATTATGAGAAAAAGTAGAGTTTTGAGTGTATTTTGGTGAGAACAAGTACGAAGGCTTGGAACAACGAAACTAACTTTCCTGACGTTAGCGAAAGTGCTACCTCCTATGATGCTTTCAACACTGTTGGTTGCCGCATTTCACTCCCGATCTTCACTATGCTACTCATGCTTCTCCTTCAAGTTTGAAATGGCTCGAAGTCGCTTCAAATATTGCTTTTCGAAAATTTACATTTTTTTTCAACGAACTTAATAGAGAGGAAGTGGCGCTTGAGCGTTCAAGCAATCGACACGTACGAGCTACGTTTATTTAGGTTTAAAGAATATTGGGCGCATTTATGTAATCTATTTCCAGTAAATATTTGAAGCTAGGTCATTACTCAAAACACGGTAAAACAGGAAAGCAAAACTTGAAGCAGTGTAGAATTTGTAATGCTATTTCTTCTAATATGTCCTACTCGCCATTCTTTAATTGAGAATATTTGACTAGAAATACGTTTACAGGAAGAATTACCTATTTATTACATAGTTTAATAACATATTAAATTCAAAATCCAGAACACAACGTAGGTAAATCATCAGCGAGAAAAACGTGGAAAAATTTTGCCTATCAATTATACATGCATGATACCTTCAGGATTTTGAAAATTCTCGTCGTCACACACTAATCGTTCAGCATCTTCGAAATGAACAAATTTGACAACGTTGGAAAACTATTCAGAAACACTCACCCTAGAGGTGCCGAGTCCCAACAGAGGCATCAAACGCCCGTCGTTGAGGAGCACATGAGTGCCGTTTCTGACTGAACCTGCCATTTAGATCCCTTTTTCTACACTCTATGTTTATCAAATTTGTTATTAAATATTGAGCCGCACTTCACAATGTTCATTCCCCATTCAGGGTAAATTTCCAAGCCCGAATGAGCGATTTGGACCACCACGCCGTTCAGCGGGTACGGACAATAAACACTCAGTAACAATAAACACTCAGTAACACTTCAAGACATGCGCCGTCATCCCAACTTCTATTACAGACGAGTGACGGTGACGACCTTAACTGATAAAAGGTGGGAGCCAATTGAGCTACTCTATGATCGCTGCACAGTGAGGCAAATCCTTGGAGTTACTTGAGTGTTGCAGACCGACTTGACCTTGAGGAAACAGAGTGGAGTGGGTAGGTCTCGCGGCACTTTGTCGTTGGTAGATGTCTAAGTATACAGATTCGACGTGTGCACTAACTCCAATGTACATTTTTAGATGAAAACTAATGAATCCCTGACATTAATTTCTTATTCAGTCTTTGGTTATAACTTGGCATATTCTTGCTACATCATTTTCTACTTTGCCAAGAGTTCTTAATTATTCACCGTTTTTTCCCTTAGATCGAGATAGTAATCGTTTCATGGAAGAAGGAGCTCCCTAGTTCTCCCGTTTCTGAAGCATTTCTGTCCCTAAGACTAACCCAAAGATCTTCAACCTTCTGCTATCGACATGCACAGGTGTATCAGGGAGCCGGCATGTCAGGGAACGTACCTGCATTATCGCAGGCCCTTGGAACTGCTTGCTCTTTATGAAAGAGACAGGCCGCCATAACTTCATAAACCTCCATTGATCTTTCAAAAGTTTCGTAATTTTGTTTCATTCAGCATCCAGCTGGAAAATTCCTTACCTAGTTCAAGGACATCAGCGTTGAAGGGAATTTTGCTTTGTAATGAAATTTTAAACTTGCTATCGGTACTTAAAATCGATATTACAACCTGTAAAATGTAAATTGAAGTAATGCATTGAAAGGGAGATAAATTCT
The DNA here is from genome assembly GCA_014899125.1 of Orchestia grillus. NCBI lineage: Eukaryota > Metazoa > Arthropoda > Malacostraca > Amphipoda > Talitridae > Orchestia > Orchestia grillus. The sequence continues at coordinate 34,203 of VOMN01125614.1, forward strand.
ATGATGTTATTCATTTGTCAAAACTTAAACTAATTTCAAAGTTGAATCTATGCTTATGAGTGCTGAGCTAATCGTCGCTGCTGGCTTCCGCCGAAGAGCTCAGATCCGCTTCAGTGACAATGAATCACAATTTAAAACTGATGCTCAGAATTAGACTTTCAATACAATAAAATTATAAATTCACTCCACAATCCGTTCAATTAAGTTAGTTTTTAATTTTTTTTTATTTTGACACGAATTATAAGCACCCTGTACGGAACATTAAGAGTCAATCATAAAAAAATTTCTAAACTCAGAGTTTTAGGAATACCATTGCGACGCGCAAATCCATGCCACTACTACATTATCGAACTTTTAGAGAGTAAGGTTTTACCTTTTTTCTCAAAATGAAGGTGCGTGAATTTGATCCCTAGTTTAACGACTTTCTGCGTTCGCAACTTTGCTACAACTTGTCTGGAGATTTCTGTAAAAATTTGAAATTTCAGGAAAAGTTTAAAATTTCGACCATATGTAAATGCTTGAGGGCGGTTCTTTACTGGCAGCCGCCCGTGGTCATCAACGTGGTAAGCCTTGCGGCTGATTGGAAGTCGTATTCTCGTCTGCATAATTTAAATAATTTAAGCTTCAAGGGAGCTGCCATGAATCCAGGGAAGAGTTACTGAACACCCCGTGGTCAGCTTGGGAGGTGCCCTGCTGGCCTCTGACGTCCCCGCCTGCTTCTCTTCCTCCATCAGAGCTGCTCCACACCGAAGTGAAGGCTGTGTGTCTTCAACTTAGGCAATGTGCTAAACATCGGTGACCGCTTCTAGGTGCTACCTAGACGTCGCCCGGAAACGTCCTTAACCGAAAATAAGGTAGACGAATCTAGATTTGATGATCATAATTTTAAGGAAAATTGTAAATGATAAATGATAATCATGCTTAATATGATCAATTTCCTGATCAATTCCAGCTTTGGGAATATTTGTTCCATAAATTGAACTCTGTTGAAGTTGATAACGTTAACGAAATACAGCGTATTCATTGTCCTTGCCAGGAAACGCTTTTCGTGACACCCTTTATTCTTATTTACTTCATGCAAATTAATTCACATAATTTCACATATCCTACGAATGCCACGCAGCTATATTGAGCGGAAATTCCAAGGTTTATCACATTCTGTTAAAACGTACTCATGAACGATGGGGCTTTTTTCAAATTCGAACTTGCAATATTTTCAAGCATCGATTTTCTTTTTTTCGTAATCTTCAAATAAACTCATGAGAAGCAAGGACTCAACAGAACATAGAGATAAGCAGAGGAAGCCAAACACTAGTTTCCCCGAGAACAGGCTCGGCTCGTCAGTTCAACCGATCAACTCGGACCGAGTGATAAACTCCTAATGGAATACTAAACCTAGTCCCTCTAACCAGCAATCTCCGACCATACAACAAGCAATCCTCAAGTAAGTGACTCTATACAAAACGTTGCGATGAGTTTTTCCAATTAAGGGAGCACGGATTCCAAAGTGATGGCTGACACTAGTGGTACTAACCGATGCCAAATTCAGTCCTATAACCGCTAAGAAGAATCGTTTCAGCAGTATTATAAATGGATACCAAAACCGAAAATATGGTCGATTACGAATAATGTGGCCCACTAAATTAAATAGTACTTATGGTATGAGCATATAATATAGTTTTTCAACACGTAACTTTGTGGTGCATATTTTATACACCAAAGAGGAAATGACCTCCAATGCGTAGAGCTCCTAATGTAAAGAAATTAGAGCTCTGTACTATTCACATTCAGGAAAAAATTTCTTTTGAAAAAGTGTTACATCCTATACAGTTTGGCATCGACAACGGCAAAGATAACTTGGAGAAATGTTCTCAAGCGCAAAATACACAGAAGGAGCGTCAGGTGAAATAACAGGTCGTTGTTGTAAAAGTTCATCTTTTTTCATCTAACTAGAAAGAAAACAGTTCACATGAAATAGGAATGCCAGCGAAGCAAGTAGACCTCTCCTACCTACGAACAAGATGGCCTTCCCGCTGGTAGAAGTATTGCTATCGTGTGTAGGCTTACACAACAGAAGTATTGCTATCGTGTGTAGGCTTACACAACAGGAGTATTGCTATCGTGTGTAGGCTTACACAACAGGAGTATTGCTATCGTATGTAGGCTTACACAATAAACTACCGCTCCATTATGCGAAAACATAGAAAACACTAAAACAACCAGTAGGCGTGTTACCAGAGTAGCTACTGAGAGAACTACAGTTCATTAAAACGATACACTGCTTATGGAAAATAATCCATGCATTCGTAAACTACGGTGGAAGTACTTTATTATTTTGAAGATACGTCATCCATTGAAATACAAACTTGATCGCTGCTCACACGTCTAAGGTGAACTTTTCATTCCGTACTATGGAGAAGAGGTGCCGGTGTTCGCATAGATGCCGTAAAGGTGAGCGCTTAGGGATTATTTTAGGCCAAGGTGTTCATCAACTACAATTGAATGCAGAGTATGAGTGTTGAAGAAATATTTATATACTCGTCTCTACCGCCGGATGAGCTATACAGGTGGTTTAACAAAGCTAAACGAATCCTGTGAAGGCTCTAGGGACGCGGCCTATAACACCAGACTCAGATATGTCCACTACACCTCTCCCGTACAACTCTGTGTAGGCTACCTTCGCTAAGGAAAGACTGGGTTTGTAACATAACTACTCGTATGTCCAAACAACCGGGTTTGTAACATAACTACTCGTCTGTTCAAATAACCAGGTTTGTAACATAACTACTCGTATGTCCAAACAACCGGGTTTGTTACATAACTCTGTTCACAGAAGCATAAGATCAATAACGATAACGAATTAGCTCTGAAAGATTTACTCTGACGTCGAAAAAGACACTGTTGGACGATCTGGATGTACAATAGGTCCGAAGGACTTCATATATTAAAGAGTACAGCATACAAGCACGACAGCGCTAATGATGTAGTCGATCTACAGGATCAGGCAAAATCATCTGACACATTTGTAGGTTTAATAAAATGCAAATGAGGTAATGAAACAAAAAAGGGCTTTTAGTTTTGAAAAGTACATATAATACCATTTTGTTTAATTATTTTAAAAATTAAATCAGTCAAATGGGATCCATTATTATCCACACACTGTCGAAGGCGTTCACGAATGTTGTCTATAACTCGGCGGGTCATTTCATGTGGAATGGCAGTAATTTCTCGACCAATTGCATCTTTAAATAGAAACAAAACAAAATGGCATTACATTTACTTATCGAAAATAAAAACACTTTTTTGTTTCTTGACCTTATTTGCCGTTTATTTAACCTACAAATGTGTCAGATCATTTTGACTGACCCTGTACAAAGTGGTCAGAACAACATCCTGAGGATTTTTAAAGTTGTAAATGGTTCGCTGAATTTCCAAATAACGGCTAAAGTGCGAACTATTTGTATGTCCATTTTGAAGTGCTAGCAGACATGACGCGTTTGATAAGAAGGCAACACCGTGTGAATCTTACGGGTTATGGGGAAATTATTTCTTCCTGTTCGATTCCTATTGAAACCCGTTGATCGATATAAATATGAATATGCATGATGTATAAATATATATATATTTGGTCTATATAGCAAAATGAAACATCTACTTAGCAAAGTCCTTCTAAGGTCATGTGAATTAGTGTGTTTCGAGAGCAGAAACCGATATATATAGCGACACTTTCAAGGATACAACTTTTCAAGTAAAACAAATGCATCACATGACAAGGATGCTGAGGTGCAACATCAAAAACCGTCGCAGCAGAGTCTAAAATAGCTACGTACAACATAAAGTACATATATATCAAAAAGGTTCACGTAAATCAATAATTCTTTCATGAGTGTAGATACTGTGGAATTGTCCAATAAGTAAATTAAACAAGGTAGGGCTTGATGCTCAACATTCAATACAAAACACATGCACCTCTATTTCACGACGCACCAGCTCGACAGTGGTCAGCTGCTTATAGTTTATGCGTACGTGAGGTAACACTGCAAAAGCACAGCGTAAAACGGAAAATTCCGGGGGATTATAACCAGGCTTTTTAGTATCTAGGATACAAGTAGGCGGATGTAATTACGAGCATTTGAATTTGCAATCGTCGGATGAATAGTGGTTGTTTAGTTCAACTTTACTTCGACCTGAACCTGACAGGTCAGGTTCATTTTCGGTGAACTCTCGCATCGTGTTCTTAATGATCGTTACAACATAACATTACGCCCAAGAATCTTAAGAATGGGATTTTGATGCGCGTGATCAGTAATAAGGTTTCATTAAAACGCACATAACATTCACAGTACCTTATTAAACATGAATTACAAATACATAAACGTCAGTAACAAAGGACTCTTAGTGCACTTAAAATTAAAAATTGTTCCGAAGTGACCTGTGGCAAATCACACGTTTCAGTCATGCTTTAACAAAGGTAAGAAGTAAAAATCATTGTTCAACAGTAAAAAACAAACACACATCCCCCCCGCCCTTGACACGCAGTTTTAACACGACGCATAAAAAAGTAAAACCAGGCCCATGGATAATTGCTTTCTCCATTCACAGGAGGAAGATAAAACGAAAAACACGCCCACGAAAAGTATTGTCATGTCTTTGAAAATAATTCAGTGTGTGTTTCAACATTTGCAATGCCACTAGCAACTAAGTCGTATATTTACATCGCTATATGAGCCCTACCCAAGCTTACAACTTCAAACCCGGTATTACACCTTCCTGCTGTTTAATCCCGGTATTACACCTTCCTGCTGTTTAATCCCGGTACTACACCTTGCTGCTGTTCACTAGCTACACCAGAGAGCTTGGAGTGGTAGAAGGAGAGTCCGATCACTCCCACCAGCCCCAAATCCAGACTAACGTAGTCTTATTTTGTCACCCAGTAGCTACACACTAGCTCACAGACAGGTCTAGTAAGCTCTAGCTGACTCCCTCCTGCTGCCAAATTACACAGAATTTCAATCCAAAACGACTGAAGTTCTGTGAATGGTAAAGCAGCATATGAAGAGATAAATTGTGTTGAGATTTACTGGACAAGCTATTCCTTCTAGGTAGGCAAATACTCGTACTTCGTTCAACTAGAATTCAGCTTGCTCTGAAAAATACCTCTCTTTAACTACGTCATATTATGGTTCCACATCTCCGTACTCAAAAAAAATGAGAGGATAGCATCTGAATTGATATTTTTGAAATAGTTAAGCCAACCTATAAACCACCAGAGTAACTAAACTCCGTTTGAATTTCACAGTTAATGTTAATTTGATGTATAGTTTAAAATTCGAGTCCAATTTCATGTGACATTGCGCCTCCTAATGAACACGAGACGAACTGTAATGGGGAGGCAGACGGAGGAGCTCCGCAGAGATCAACGTTGCAGGGCCAGTCGATGGTGTCTGACGCTGAGCTAGCGGGCCCTCAGAGCACCGGCCTGTTGACCGGGCATTCGGGGTGAAGCTCAAATCTGACGGGAAAAAGTCAACGTTACTTGGGGCACATCTTCGACTCGAAGGAAGTACGTAATGCATGAGGGCGGTGGTGATGGTGGAAGTGTGTGTGTAACTGAAATACAGGTCAGGACTTATGTTTGAGGGTGATAAATATGAGTACCTGGATACCAATTTCTGTAGCCAAGAGAGATCTGATATTCAAATTACATAATGAAAGTTGGCTGATATCAACAGTGAGAGCCTACTGATAAAGAGATAAAATAATCAGCATTGATTAGAGATTGGCCCAAGCATCGTTGTAGACTATTGATTAAAAAAAAAAGTCACCAGCAGCGGTTCGGATTTTGAGTACTAGTATAGACCATGATTTTGGCCTCAGTGGGTCCCTATTAATAGCGCACGTTATACTAAACACCTGAAGTGCGTTCGGCAAAATATGAAGAAATAAAAAAGCGCATCGATGTACAGAACAGATGAATAGAAACGAAAAAAATGAAGCAATCTACTCAGCAACCCCAAAGAAGTATTGAGGAAGATGTCGGGTAATAGCAAACATCACAGGTAGAGCTAGATAAAAAAATAAGTTACTCAAAAATTGATGATGCTAGCAAAGGTGACACAAGTCATATATTCAGAAAATAATGAATTAAACAGAGAAGTACCTACAAGAGTTTACACGGGAATAACCTGCGTCTGCGGGCCTCTACCTACCCTCGGCACCTCTACCTACCCTCGGTTCTTGAGGAAATTGAAGGAGCGAGCTTCCTCCCCTCTGTCGACAGAGCGCAGCGCCGCCATCGCTTCCTCAGGTAAACACCAATCGAACAACTGCGGGAGAAGATTAGATTAGATTATTCGTTAGTTTAAAGCTCTTTATTTACATGATAAATGTGCTACAAAGAAGACGAGGAGAAGAAGGAACCACCTAGTTCCACGCTGAATTCCTTGAGCATAGAAACGGCAATTTAAGAATGAACAGGAATAAAAGACAAAGAAGAGATTGCGAAAAAGGCGTAAAAGTTCAGAAAAGTAAAGTGGGCGCGAATAGAAGTCCCGAAGGCCTATTTATAGCTGAGGTAATGTAACAGTGCTCCCTTGGAGTCGCCAGTCCCCATAGCTTAGGATAGACAAACCTAACTTAATTAACTAACCATACTGCCAATCCTATGCCCCCTGAGACGTGAGAGGGAAGAACGAACTTTAGTTATGAAGAATAAAGTAAAAAATTCGCACTGACGGATAAGAACTAGAAACAAGAATAGAAATTGACTTGGGCAACGAAAAATCCGGTTAGAAATTTGGTTTTAACCTGTCACAGGCCACTGTCCAGGTGGAGGCTGGTGCGTTTACACAGTCAGTGTAAGCGACAGTGACGTCATGAATACAATAACCACTGCTCTCACATATGTCGATAGTAACCGTTGACTGGTTGAATGTTCGTGTGAGAGCCTGATTCATGGAAAAAATTGATCTAAATAATAAAGAGCGATATCGTCTTTGCTGCGCGTGAAAACCTGTAAGCAATAACACAGAACGTTCGTTCGTCTGCAGGATTCAAAACTGTCCTTATCTTCCAACACACCCTACCTCAAATGATCCTCATGAAATGGTCTTCACTAACTCAATTTATGAAATGAATGAGTTATCACTACATTCATGGCCTGCACACACTAGCTCATCAGTACTCGCGGACAACCATTCTTGAATTTCCAATAAAATCCGTCACATTTCAAAAATTAAAGCGAACAAAATCCTGAAACTAAAAAATATTCAATCTCCATTCAAGGAAGAATACCAGCACAATCATAAAAAAAATGTCAAATGATAAAAATTAATTTTAAAATCCCACACCGTAGGACATCGTTGAGATAAAGTACAAGCAACGAACAGTAACTCCCGCTCCAAGGCATTTGTGCAGCATTTCTGAGGAGTTGAAATTTCTTCAATGTGTCCTAAACAAGAACGGTGAACTCAAATAACGACCTACAAACCCTACACTCATTATCACAAATAAGTTATTATTNGGGGTTGTCCAGCACAGAAGGGATCACGCATCCAGCCCTGGAAAGAATTGAATTACTCATAAAATATAACCCAAAATGTCAGGGTTGTGGGTATCGAAAACAATGATTCAACGTCCACGGCGCTAGGTGGTCAGAAAAAAAAAAGAAACACATCAACAGTCGTGGAGTCAGTTAACTACCTAAAAATGCAGTAAATTCTGTCCATTGTTCGAACAGACACTTGAACATTTTTTATCTTAGAGGATCTGTGCCGTCAATTCCCACAAAAATATGGTTCAATTTAAAAAAATCAGCTCAGAAAATTACTCGGCAGCACCAGTTCCAATTAAGAAACCAAGTAAGGAGTACGATGCCTCGCCGTTGTTCGAGATAAATTTGATCAATTTGCTGTTAGAACCCATAACTAAACATTGAAACTTATTTTGAGCAAATCTAAGTTTGATCAAGTTCTAATGTTTCAATATTTTTTAGAATCCGCTGATACAATATTGAAAAATTAGGCCTAAAAAAGTACTTTAAATTCTTGTTTAACCGTGTGGGGAGTTGCTCAAATAACCGTCGCTGCAGAAGTTATGGAAGAACCGAAGGTAAAAATTATCAAATTTTATCTGCTATGTTTGCATGAAATTAAAAGAAATGATAGATACAATGCGGAGCAAAAGAAAAATGAGTCAACTTAACAGAGAGACAAGTAAATTTTAGAATACTAAATTTCAACAAAAATATTGCTGAGAAGAAAAAATGTTCACGCCAAAGAGAGAAGTACGTTCAAAATTTTAAAAAATTCGGACTTCATGAAGGCCCTTGTTCCCACAAACTGTTACGGTGGATACTGAAAACGGCACTTGGAATGCCATTAGAAGAATTATTGCAGTGTAAGTAAAAATCCAAAGAAAAAAGATGCGAATAGCTTAAATGGGTTTCAAGAAATAATCCCGGTACTCTGTTAATTAATTTTTGCCAAGCGGTTTGTTACGTAAATGAAGAGAAAATAAAATTATAAAAGTCTACGAATGAAAAAACTCAAGTTCTCACTCGAATCTGGTGCCTCTCCTGCCGGGTGATCCGAACGTGGCGTAGCTGGTGAGCACGATGCCCGTCTCCCGGGAAAACTTCTGCATCTCCTGCTGCTGGAACTCGACGTGCATCTCCAGCTGGTGACAACAGAGCATCGTTGCAGTTATTGGTGTGTGGCGGGACAGATTACGGTTGACTACAAGATCAACTACGGCTAGGGTAATGAAAGAGTTTTGTATGTAATAGCGTATGACCAGCATACTCCATTGAGTACTCTAATGATTAGAGTAGCTACAGATGCATACAAGCAGCTTCGGATTCAAAAGATCAAGAAAAAAGAGAACCAGTCCGTACTACATGTAAAGCTCCAGGCAGTGTTGACTGAAGGTTTTTGTAATGAAATAAAGGCAAAAATATTTCTCAGCTATAGTGAACATTCGAAAGGCCGCATCGAATTTTAGCCAAATCTACGAAAACTACGTACATGACTGTGAATTGAATGAAAAAGAAGACCCGAATAAAAATCGCGAGTGCGTACTACTTACTGTACGGATCAAACTCGAAAGAGATAAACAGAGACTAAAAGCTATACATACTGTGCATGGGATTTTAAAGAATTTAGCAACAAAACAAAGAGAAAAATAACTTATGTTCCCTCGCAAGCGGATGCGTGCGCTGAAATCAATTTTTTAAAGACATAAGGAAAAGCTTCTTTCTCATCTATTCACTTCTTGCGAGTTTCTGTTGGCTTCACAGGTCGTACACGGCGCAAAGGACTTACACACACAATCAGAGACAAAAAAATTTGAGGGCTTGTCTGCCGCAATGTGACACAGTCTTCCCGTCCTCATTTGCTTAGAGCTCGAACACTGAGTCAACACTGATTGACGGAGTCGCGAACAAAAGAGGGAGCCGGAAACCTTTTCTCCCAACGAAAACACCCTGTAATACCACGCCTCACAAAATACACAGGGATCAAGTCAGTGGATATATCCACCACCTCCAGAGTCACAATTTTCCTGTTCTCCAACAGTGCCAGTGGACCAGAGAGAAAATGAAGAAAACATTTAAAATAAAACGTACAGAGGAAAAACAAAAGGAGGAAAGGATTGAGAAACATAACATTTACTTTTCCTTCATATTCATATTTGTTGCAACGCAACCTCAATTCTGCAGTCGAGTGACACACCTGGTTGACAGCAGGAGGCACCTTGCCAATGGCGAGAAGCCGTCGGATCTGAGCGGTGCTGAAATTGGACACCCCGATGCTCCTGGCGAGCCCTGCCTGCTTCACGGCCTCCATCTCCTGTTGTCGAGAGAGCGGCGTCATTATCAGTCACTCGCTTGCCCTAACTTTAATGCACGGACTTAACATATTCATGAAAGGAAGGCATGGAAGAATAGAGATTTAGAGCTAAAAAAAAACAACTTAAGACGTCAATTCCATCAATTATATCAGATTTCCTTGTCGTCGGAAAATACTAGTTACATAATCACTAGTAAGTAGTACTATTCGTAAAGCAGATACGTCACATTATCATCGGAGCGTTGGTAAACGTGAGGCACTGCGACTCTGTTGCTCATGAACATGACTGAAGCGTGGAATAGGACTCCTCATTCAGAACAACCAACTCTAGTTCATAAAACCCCCGAGGAGATAAATATCAAAAAATAATACAACAAATACAATGCAACACAAAAAAAAAACTTCCAACACCAAAATTTGAATTAATTTTACGTATTTTCTGCGGAATAAAAAAAGTGAATCAAACACCTTCAAAAGAACTCATAACGCCGTCTTTGTTCAACTGTTTTGCACACCTTCGCTGTTTGCGCCACCAACCGCTGCCGTGTTTACAGGCGCGTAGCGCGTCACTTGTACGCGAGAACGTTCGTGGTTCCCTCAAGGACATCATCAACCAGACAATTACAGCGCATTTATTCTCACTGATAAGTCAAGAGTTGCACAGATGCATCGCATGATATGTCACCACTCAATGATGCATTAGAAGTACCCAACAAATCCCGTTGATTAATTGACTAGATGAGGAGCCAACTCTTTCACTAATTTTTAAATGAGATGTGTCACAGAAACTTTCATTAAATCCTCGTTAAGATATCATGCAGACTAATGTATGAATTGGTAAATTACATGGTGGTTACAAAACGGCACCCAATTTCGAATTGATATATCTCAAAAACACTAACGTCGTGGTTCTTTTGAAAATACCATTGTATTTGTTTAATTTTTGTACATAATTAGCAAAAATTTTAATGAAATACATTCATCAGTAGTGATTATAGTGAACAATGTCAAAAATATGCTTGCGCACAATCATAGAATTATGATTTCAATTAAAGAAAACTTATCACAATAATCCTTTACGACATCACTAACACGTACTTTATAAAATAAACATTTGGTCCACCAAGCCCACGGAAACAGAATGAACAGGTTTTGGACGATTTATAATGGCGCACCCTGTCATAGAATGATTGTTATGCGACGTTTGCTAACTGGCGGGCTCAAAAATTGCATTATTGCACTGAACCATGCAACTGAGTGGCCACAAGACTAATGGACTTGACACCGTGCTATTTTTCTCACGGGGGACATTTCAAGAGTAAAATGTACTCTACTCCACCTGCAAACACAGAAGACTTGAATGAGAGAATCTCTTATGAAGTTAATTTATTGAAAGAAAATCCGGATACAGTAAAAAGAGTTGTGACAGCAGTGAGAACAAGGATCGAATTATGTTCGGCAGGAAATGAAGGACAAGTGAAGGGAATCCTTGGATAGTAAGGAACTAAAGCCAAATCATTATTTTCTAGAATACACTTTAATGATGTGATGAAAGATTATTGTGTTAAGTTTTCCCTAACAGAAATCTTAATTTTATGGTTGTGCACAAGCATACTTTTGACACCGTTCACTATAATCACTATAGCATCAATACTGATGAATGAATTCTTTGAAATTATTACTAATTATATACACATGTGCTAATTTAATTATGTAATAATTAAAACCACAATAGCATTTTTTTAAATTCCGACGTTAGCATTTTTTGAGATGTATCAATCCAAATTTGGGTTTCGTTTTTTTAATCCAAATTTAAAGTTTTTTGTTCATACATTTCGTTAATTGTATACGTAACCTCACCCTCTTGTGATCAAGAGCAACATTATACAATTCTATGAACAGTGAAATTGGATAAAATCTGGACAGCTTGCTGTTCAGGAACTCACACTGCATGCAATTTGATAACAGCAGTTTAATTCCAGGCAGTACACACAATTTTTAGGAAACCCTCTAAGACACCACGCAGGACGACCGAGGCAGGGGGGGTTCGTTAAGACGCCAACCAAAATTCCAAGTACATAAATTTACACTCAGAAAGTCCAGCAGTTATGGTGGGGACTGCAATGACGCCCTCAGGCTTCAAGGTAATACTAATAAGTATTAGCGTGTGCTGCACTGATACGTACCGAACGTTCTCTAAGGTAAGAAAATAACGCACATGGGCAAGGCATTCTATTCATGTTACAAACTACAAGCCCATTGAATAATTCATTTCATAGACTTCAACTGATAAGAAATTCGACCATTACGATTCGACGGCAAAAAATATAAGAGGCCTCATCGGAAGTTCCATTATTTCTCATCCTAGCTAACAACGAGGAACGTGAGGGACAAGCTTGTTGGTGGACGACGTGCAGTTGACGCTGACATCAACGGATGTTCCAGTTACATCTCTCTTCAAAGCAGGAATAAAGCCAGAAGTTTTTGAAATTATCCGATGTTACCTTCAGGTCGAGCATTATTAGACTAATTCTCCCCTATTTGAGTCCGGTAGTGCGAGTGTCAATTTCACGTTCAATTGGGGGACGAAAACAAGCACAACCTCAGCACCACGAGGGCAGTCATACAGAACTCAAGGCCACGGACGAGTGTCTTGAGAGCCCGGCACTTGAGCTGCAGGGTGCGTGGTCGGTACATTCACTCGTTGTAAGACTGATTATAATCGATCAACTGTTGGCATCCCATAAGACAGACTATGACGTCATCTACCGTCTTTCTGAAGCCTGAGAGAATTCATGGAAAGACCACCGACTGTTTGCACACGTATACCAAAAAAAGTAAAAGGAGGCACTGGAAAAAATCATGAAGTATTAAACCTACCAATAAATCATAAAGAAGCTAAAAAAGGTGAGCGTATCGAGTTTTCACACATCATTCACAACATAAGTCATCAATACAACGTAGCACAGGGAAACAATCCCTCCACTTCGTTTCCTAGAGGTTTCCCTATACATTTATTGAGAAGCCAGCTCACAGAGCACACAAGTTTACCCAATTTATTCCATAAAAATAAATATTTCACACGCATTTCCTAGTGGAAATATGGAATAATCCGCATTTCTGTATAGTGGAATTCAAACAGTTAACAGACAGCTATCCAAAACAATGAAGTCATCATGCAAGTCGCAAGAGTATATCCCTCTAGGAAAAACCTGCAAATCCGTTAAGACGACCTGTTTCCCAAACGATAATCAGTAAGTATTTTTACGGATCAGTAACTACGCTACAGAATACATCTCTTTATGGCCGTAAAAGAGAAAATAGAATAGGATTGATGAAACGGACGCTCGAGTGCCTCGCAGAACCTGCAGTCATGACCGTTTATATTGTCGTGATTATATTGTAGCGGCGATTCAATTACAGTATAGTTATGTTAAGATCTTCTAAAGATAACGAGACCGAGTTTAAGGAGATCGCCGGCCCCAAATTGCACATTTCATCCTTATTAACATTTACTACTAAACACGAGTTACTTAAAACCCACAACAGCTTTGTTGACTCACTGCTGGCAGTAAGGATCTTGCGTCTCTATTTGGACGCTCGGCAGTCAAGACTGACGTGTATCCATTTTAATCGGGGTTTTCGACCGTTGGGTCATCTTTTACTTCTTTTTTTCTTAACCTGAATGACCTGAGGGGTTCGAAAGGCCTCTGACAAGAGCACGATTCAGCCAGCTTGCAAGCACACAACACTTGCAAAATGTTCCAACAAAACCTTCCAATTTTGAGCACAACTCAGCAATCGACTTCAGTCATGAAGCATCTCTGAAGTTCTGGCGGTCAGCAGTAGCAGTAGAGGTGGAACGGACTGCAGCGCTTCAGTGACTCAGACTACGTCGCCTCGAAAGGGAAGAGATCATTCAGTATGAACTGTAGAAAATGGGGAATCTATGCACAAAGTGTGTTCCCACACAGGATCCTCTTCGCATAAAAACAGCAAGTTAAGGATGAGGAGGAAGAAAGCACAGAGAACGGATAGCGAAGAAGGTTTGAAAACTGAAAGAAGTAAGCACGAAAGACAGAAGTCCTAAGAGCCTATTAATAGAATAGTTGAGGTAACCCAACAGCGTCTCGCCAGTCCCTATAGCATAAGACGGTGCACAAACCTAACAAAACTAACCCTCCCGCTCATCCTATGCCCTCTGAGGGGTTAACACATTGAGCAGACGCAAATGATGGAAGCAAAAATCGAAGCTAACACCGAGTGAGCATAAAGATAAACTAGAAGAAAATTTGGGCTTTACTTCTTAAAGGCGGAGTAAAAGTATAATTTATTTATTAAATATTCTGTAATAATTAATTCGATAGATGACCCACTAAAAGTTGTCACTCTTTCCCTCTAAAAATTTGCTCTCAGGGAGAACAACTACCAACACGATTGTCACTTTGCAGCGAAACTGCACGCACCACTGAATGGTTGCCGAGGTCAATTGCTCGGAAAGTTGTAAAAGACGAAAAAGTAACAAGTAAAGAACATCAGAGCAAGAGCAAAAGTTAAGAGAAAGAGCAATTTTTTACAGTGAGAGGCGAACGCAAAATGTAGGAGGCAGGTTTGAAAGCACAAATAATGCATAGCGATTCGTCACAACCATGAAATGGTAACAGAGGTTGCCTAATTTTAGCTTCACGCTAAAAAGATGGCTACTTTCTTAAAATGACGTGCCCCTAAGCTACGAGAGAGTAAATCGCCCACCTTCCAAAGTCTGACGTGGTCTGTGCTGTAGTCCACCATGAGCTGGCCATCCTTGTCCATGGGGAACATGGTGTGGTCATCGACGTACTGTATGGCAGACAACGGGTCACACGCAACCAAGTTACGCACATCACAGAGTCTTGAACATTGAAACTTTGAGTTACACAACAGCAACCGAACAAAGGAGTTTCAATAGAAGTAAAAGTGAACAGCAAAACATTGCGGAGTAGCCAAAAAGACGCGTACTGAAGGGCTAAACATGTGAGAGATACCATCAAGGAAACACATATCTTATGGTATCATATTTCAATGGCGGAACGAAACAGGCAGATAAGAGAATCGAAAGGAATACTAAATAATAAATAAATTATTTTGTAAATTCCAACAAGAAAGAATCTTGCAAAATTTAGATAACCAATTTAACGTTTTTTTAAGATTTATGAATATGTGTACTAAGAGCAACTAGTCAAAATTTTAATTCAGAGTGGTAATCATTATTTGATCTCTGATGTCCTGACATAAATCCTCATGGAGCTGTGCAATTCTCCAACAAGATATTGTAATTATGAGTGAAAGGCGCACTGCATCACCAAAAAATATATATTTGTGAAGCCATATTCATTCTGCAAGCGTGCCCAGAGGCAGTTTATAATTAGTGGTTAACTTGGTAAATTTTCTTCTTGTTTTAGACAGTTACACAACGGTCACGAAAATGTATAAAACACCAGCAGCTCCCCAAAAATACTGCCTATCTACAGACATTATTAGTTAAATGCATTAAGCTGTTAAATAAAGTCAGTTTAAAATTATTTAGTTTTTAGTCTTTATTATTCAATCTTATTTTTTCTTTCAACGCATGTATTTTGGTTACGAAAAAATCGCGTCATTGTGAACACTTGCAAACGCCCTAGTATTATAAATTTCTTCAATGAGATAACAAGTATTACAAAGCATCAACAAAAATACTGACAGCAACAACAAAGTTCCCGATTATGACTCCACTACTCTGACTCAAGCCACCATGGAAATGTAAAGCAAAATAACTTTAAAATGCGACGATTCATTCTGAAGGCGTGTCTTTGACTGTAATCCTGGTACATAATGACATTTGATGGAAGTAAACGGGCGATATAATTCAATTGATATATAATTAAGAACGACAGCGAAATACCTTCCCAAACACCTACAGAATCTCAAATTTGAAGTTGGCACCAATACCAATAGTGTGAAGGAACTCACCTTGAGACCCACAGGCGCGTGGATGAGGTACAAATCAACATAATCCAAGCCCAATTTCTTCAGAGATTTTCTCAGGAATTCTTCGACTTTTCCCTCGCCCAAAGCAATGGTGGGTAGCTGCACGGAGGCAATCAAATAATCACAAACATCAATGAACCTTGAGGTCAAGTCGATACCTCATATAATCTTCCACTTGTGCATCATAAGATAAAGCTTGTATTTTTCCCGCATTCAGTGCGGCACGTAGCTGCTTCATACGTTGCCTTGCTTGTTAGGTCTCAGTGCCCTCACGACAATAGCGTAAGATAAAATGCGTGTACTGATTGACTGACTCTCAAAGATGACTCTTAGGCCGAGCACGAGAAAATCGAACAGAGTATACGTATTCACGCACGTTCTCAGCTCAGTTAACCGCCTCTCCGTTTGTGCGTTCACATTAATCAGGAAGGCTGGTTTGATGAGGCACTTCATAGACCAAAGCTCTGGATGAAATTGATATGTCAGAAATTGATTCAAGTATTTCGATGAAGACAAATTTTACGAACACTTTAGGCTCCAGAAGCTTCTTAAGTTCATAGTAAACTGTCGTACACTAATCATTGACATATCAGCGAATTGTTCCTGCAAAAGATATTATCAAAAATATAATGCGTAGTACCATTCATCCTCTTCGAGAAAATAAAAAATTGTTTTTACCTTCGCTTATCTGACCTCGCAGATACCTTATCTAATCATGCATGCACATTCAAAAGGGCGAGTCGATGCATGCGAATGAATGAATGACTAAGAACTGGATGAAAGCGTAGATGAATCAAAATCACAAAATATTAAATGAGTCAATGTGCGAATGATTACTGACGCGGAATGATGATATGAGTTAAACCTCAAATGAGTTAAACCCACTATGATTAAACAAACACAGGAGTAAAAAACCCACTAATGGAATTCGTTAACACGCTTGTACTTGCTGTCCGACCTTCATCCGCGTGTCAGGCATTTTAATACGACAAAATTTAAAAATCATCAATAGATTCGAGTTAACATTCGAGTCCAGACTTAGATTGTATACTGGCATCAGTAACAACTTCTTTTATCGAATGAAACCTTTCAAAACGAAAGTAAATAAAATTTGCTAAATTTAAACACAGAGGTCAACATCTTTAAGAACGCCAGTTAATATCGACTGAGGTGATATAAATGAATAGAAGAAACGCAACAAAACGAGAAAGATAAAGCCGAAGACAGACTGATGAACATCATGAACCGAAATAGAGTAAAAAACACGACAGTACAAGGATAGATAGGACTAGATTTGTCGGCTAATACAAATACTTCCCTAAACATTGAATACATTTTCCAACATGAGAATTCGCTATATGTTGTACGAGTCTTTAACGAACACATTTAGTGGACGTCTTCGCAACACATTCAGAGTGAACTAAGCACAAGGATTAGAATGGTTTCAGCATACAAAAAGACACTAGGCTAGACTTACCAAAAACTGTGATATTTCCACAGGTCCAGCCAGTACTCTTTTGAACCCTTTACTGTCTGTATGATTTCAAAATCCACTTTCATAAGAATGCAGCCAAATTTTGGCAAAAAGCTAAATGCAGTCTTATCGCACATGGAGTTTGGAGACACATGTAATAGCTTACTTCAAAATTCATGTTTTATTAAACGTCTAGTAAGCCAAAACACTTGAAACTTCAAAAGAATTCTACTTAACAAAGTGAAATTAAAAACAAAGTATGAAATTTATAAGAAACGGCTTTATATACACTTAAATCATACATGTCACTTGACAATAGTATTCAATCATTATTGGGAAACAACTTTTACATGATAATTATAGTATTTTTCCGAGCACATTGTATCTGAATTACTTGTAGAACATACTGGACTTTTCGAGATCAAAAACCAACTTGGCTCGGCATGGAATTAGACACATTTCCATGCCGTAAAAATCACATTTGAAGTTGGCTAAGCTTTGTGAAAGAACACTTGGAGAAAGGACATGTGTTTTGGGATTTGATTTGATGAAACCAAGATTGAATTGTTCGCTGGTAACTCCGATCGTCTTGTGTGCAGGATCAAGGAAGAGCAAATAGGAGGCATAACACCACCACCACTGTGAAGCACGGAGGTTGCAGTATAATTGTCTGGGGTTGTTTTACAGCACATGGCACTGGTGCACTTCATACCATCGATGGGAAGATCGATGGACCCCATGTGCCGTCAAATATTGGAGACGAGTCTCATTCCGAGCACGAAGCGTTCATTTCAAAAACTCAAATGGACGTGCCAGCAAGATGACGATCTTACACTCCGGGCAAAATTAGCCTCTGAATGGTTCACGAATATGAAATTCAATGTTCTCTCGTGGCCGCGATAATCCCAGACCTGAATCCTATCGAACATCATCGGGGAACACTCAAGAAGAAGAGAAGGCATCAGAGAAGTCCCATGAATCTCGAACTGAAAAACATATGCGCCGAAGATGGGTTCATAAACCATCACAAGCTGGCGAACGTTGAATTTCATCATATGAAAACCGTCCAAGCGGTAATTGCCAACAAAGGGTTCGCAACTAAAATCGAACATAAGAAACTAATTTGGTTGAATACTTTCGTCATGCGCCATGTATGTTTTGTGAGTATCTGAGACCATATGAATGTAGAAAAAAATATTTTGCTTATCATTTCCTATATCATAAGGTGTATATTCTGCGTGAGTTTTACGAATCTTGGTTACCTAGATGTTTGATAAAAATTGGAATCTTACGTGCGCAATGACTGCTATTGTCCCCAACTGCACGCATACAAAAGGCTGTAGCCAGTGTTTCGAACAAAGCTAAACGTGGCCTCGTTACCAAAACAATATGGCTGGTAATGGGCTAAAGAACTAGGACCTATCCTCTGCCGGACAGAACCGTATTTCCTACAACAGTTCACCGTTGGTCCCCTCGACGTATAACTTCGTCACTACCCTCACCTTGGTGGTGACAAAGATGCCTCTCCTGTCTCCCCCCCAGCGGCGGATGCCCTCCCCCACGGCCTCCTCGTTCATGTAAGAGAAGGCCGTGTCGATGTGTCTGTAGCCGTTCCTCAGGGCGAACTCGACGGCCGCTGCCATGGGCTCGGGTTCTCCCTGAGAATGTCGAGTAAGGCAGCAGTCAGACGCATAGTCATTTTTTTTATCCTATGTCATTCACGGTAGAATGCCTAATTATAGTTTTCCAAACATTGCCTACAACTAAGGCGCTATATCATGGAGGGTGCAAGAATAATTATGTAAACACGAAAAGTATCAAACAGCGAGAACTTAGAAGGAATTGGGAGTGATGACTACATACCATAAACATGAATACCATAAACTTACGGATACGACGTGTTTAATTTTTTTCAGATTCGTCCAAGGTCGACCGTGAATCAACCGTTTGCAGTTTTACTTCACGCGTGTAAGACGCTGCCTGCACGCCCTATACACCAACCATTAAAAGAGACGCACTCAAGCGTGCCTGTTCACTGCTGTCACATCCGCTTTCTTGGTCCGCCAAATACCCTCAAACTATCGCTCCATCTCAGTGACACAAAAATAACATTTACCACTCAAAGATAGAATCATTTTCATAGTAACAACCATGTGTTCAAAGATGCCCATATTATCGCAATGATAAATAAATCACACAATACGACCATCATCATCTATAGTGAAAATATCCATAATCTAACCCCTTTTACAAATGTAGAAATCCTGAAAGGAATGTAAATATTGAAAAAAGAATATACAAATATTAAAAAAGGTAAGAATGTGCGTCAAATATCAACAATATTAGGTAAGGTAATTCAACACGCATGATACACACACACACACACACACGCATTAGATGGTCACAGCCATGCCTTACAATCCTTGCAACGTCACCCCAGTCCCAAGAGGCTTCACAGTGCGAGATGCTGCTCGTCAGTGGTAGTACACTGCTAGTAGTACGGTGTGTTAGTGGTAGTACATCGGTAGTAGCACGGTTAGTTAGTGGTTCTACAGCCGCTACTCAGCACATGCAGTCTGAGTACAGTCAGTACACCAATAACTCGTTACAAGGGCCTATTCAATATTCTCTGGAAAAATACATTTAAAAAGACGTTTAATGTAATTCCATAAGGAACATTATAAGAAAATTAAGAAAAGCTGGTCTTGCAAGTAATGTTCCACTCGAAACTGTCAACCAATGTTATATTTAACTTCGAAGCTACAGAGGTACACATAGATTATACGTCAAAGATTTTCCACGAAATTTTGACGTGAGATCATAAACCTATTTTGTTACATCGTAAATAATACCACTCCTTATAACAAATACCACTTCGTGTGAGTAAAATAATTCACTTGATTTCAATTAGGTACTTAATTTCACACGGAAACCCTGCACAAGTGACAGCTAACACCCGCATACGCATAAAGAGACCCCACTTCACGAAGGCCACGCCGGGTTCCCGCGACACCGAGGTTGCGAACGCCAGAGCAGGGACTGGGGTTTTCCCACGTTTGTTGCTATCGTTGCAGCGGCAGGCGTTGAGTACTGAAATGACTCGAGCTAACCTTCCCTTATTTCTCAATTGTTCTTTGGGTCAATTCTCACACTTGCATCTCCGGCAAAAATGAGCTACGTGTATCATTTTAGAATGGGCGTTCATGTATGTGTATGCGTATGCATGATGGATGTGCGTGAAGCATGATTAATGTTTTCTCCTCAACAAATAAAAATTATATCTTTGAAATGAGCAAGCTCAATTTTAAAGGTTAATCCTGAAAGATTCATACAGGTTGGTAGCCTGAATTACAAGATGATCAAAAAAAGTTCTGGCCGTTTTTGGAATTAGCTTCATGACATCCAAATTCACTTCAAATCCACAACAGGAAGTCAAAACCTTTACAGAGGATCTGCATTCGAGGCAGTCAAATCAGAACATCCACAGCAGCCGCTGATGCAAATGAATCTGCCACTCATTGCTTGATCGCAAGGACGTAATTTCTCCTTGACGACGCAAGGTTGCATGGGGCGGATACATTACATCAACTAGTCTGGAAAACTGGCACGGACCTTCACACCAACGGATTACCCCCATTTCCACTTCCTGGACAACCACCAAAGTGGAAAACACTACGCAATGAAGGAGACCTTAAACAGGCACTCGCTGACTTTTTTGCTTCAAAGACGCCTGAATCTAGATTACTAATTAGCTAACAACAGTCTATCGACGGGAAATATGATCCAAAGAGTGAAGGGACCAGTTAGTATGGATAACAGAGAACGGGGAATCTATGCTCAAGGGGGATTCGGACGCGGGACTACCTGCGTACAGAAGCAGCAAGTTAAAAATAAAGAGGAAGGAAAGACAAAGAACAGAAAACAAAGAAAGTACGAAAATTGAAAGAAGTAATGTGGACAGGAAGTTCTGCGGGCTTAGCGATAGCAGAGGCAACCTAACAGTGCCCCCCCATCTGGGGACACCAGTTCCATAACATACGCTAGAGTGAGCTAGACAAACCTGAATGACCTAGCGCTATTGCCTACCCTATGCCCCTCAAGGAGACGCCTGATTTGAACAGCCAGGGCATTGCACATCTAGAGGCATGTTGGCAGGAGATTCTAGATACCGGTTGTAATTATTTTGATAACTAACGTAATGTACAATTTTCTGTTAGCCCTTTTCTTGAATAAATATGAAAACAAGAAAAGTGAATTGGGCTACCGCGTAGAATACTGAATTCTAATGGGTCCGCGGATCATCCTATCAGGAGGAAGTCCCCCTTCAACCCTGGGGCCTGAGAGACACAGCAGCTCGAGAGATAATACAAACAAATCAGCGCTCTAGTGTAATTAGATGACCGTTACACGGATAACCGTGAGAAACCCCTAACTCTGTCTGAATACAGATCAAATATCGCGTTTATCGTTAAATAAGAAATCCAACAAGGAAATGAAACGATTGAGTTAGGATATTTTCACTCGTAATTTACACTCATGCTTATTGACTCGGCACTGTGTGACACTAACAAAAAAGATAAAGTACAAGATGAATGTAATATTTTAGTTGTTGCAATGATACCTTGGAAGTTATAATAATCGCTCATTCTTTCCAGTGCTTTCTGACGTTTTACATTGCAATTTTTTCGAAACAAAATTAGGTGCTGCGTTATCAGTCCTGAACAAGGTCCAGCCTGGGCATCAATTTCTTCATTTTCACCTCCTCAACCCATTAAGAATAAAGTTCCACGTGTTAGGTAAGGAGCTTAGCTTCCAAAAAATGAACTCTTTTTACCTAACATTGAGTGCAAATTTCATTCTAAACTATTATAGTAAAATGGCGGGCGTAACTAGTTTACTATAGTCGGAAACACAGAACAGATAAACATGGCACTTCAACAGGTATTATTGTAATATTCATTAGCGTCGAAAAACTTAGAAGCTGTTTGGTGACAGGTGAAAGAAAAGTTAGCACGAGGTGCAGAAGAAGAAATGCCTCACCTGCCAGCAGCCCAGGCCCAGGAGGGGCATGAAGTTGCCGTCGTTGAGCTGCACGTGCGTGCCATTCATCACTGTCCCAGCCATGGGTCTCTGCTCACAACAAATACCTCATACAATTACAGAAAATTAACACACTTCATGTAACCTGGTATAACATTCAGTACAATAGGGTAGCTGTTACAACTCTTCGCTGCCCAATTTCTCTTGACCAGTAAGCAAACGTTTATTAAATAATTACTCAAGAATATGTAAAATATTTGCGGAAACTATATTATGTATGACTCAGTGTTCAGTGAATGAGTAATTACGCAAGAGAGGCAAGCTTCGGCGCTTCTGGCACCATCGATATTGTAGAGCAGTTTGTGTCAGCGAAGCCCAACCCTTATATGTGCTCAATACAGTCAGCAACACGCCTTCTCCAACCCTTATATGTGTTCAATACAGTCAGCAACACGCCTTCTCCAACCCTTTTATGTGATCAATACCGTCAGCAACACGCCTTCTCCAACCCTTATATGTGCTCAATATAGTCAGCAACACGGCATCACCATACTACTAGACCACGCGCGTTAATACTTTTACTATCGTTATGAAAATTTTGGTCAGTACATAACGATAGAATTAATCGAAATGACTACAACTTGCAATTAGAGCACTCCGTAAATTAAGTGACACTTTTCTCTTGGGTGTTTCAGAAGAGACCCATCAACGACCGCGTTAGACCGCATGACAGCGTTGCGCGTCAGCCTTGTATTTAATGAGGCATTAGACGAATGACGTGTGAGTGACCTGTCAACTGAAAAATGAAATTTTGAGAAATTGTAGAAACACGACATACGATGAAAAGTTTAGCAGAATCTAGCAGCTTCCGAACAGAAATTTAATTGCGAATGTAGATATCCACGCTCCTAAAACAGCGGTCCCAACACCACGCAGAAGTGCTCGTGTTTCTTTCACATGAATCGCTGCACTCTATGAGCCTCAAAATCTCTCAATGTTTAGAGTTGGAGAAGCGTCTTACGCCACTATTAAGGACCCTGTAATTGTGAATGCGTTACTTCCTAATATAAACCACGTTTTAGTGAGGATTAAAGTTCTTCCAAGAACACCATTTGACAAACACGTTCGGTGGACGCATTTGGAAGAAAATTCCAAAATAAAGTAAGTAAAAACAAAGGCTAAAAAAGAAGCATCGAAATGGGTCGGGGCCAACAACGAAGGCTGAGATTAGATTAGAATACTCGTTAGTTTAAAGCTCGCTATCCACACGAAATCTTATCCGAAGAAAACGAAAAATAGGGACCGTTTAGAACTATAGAAAACAGAGAATCTATGTAAAAGGTTTGTTCTTCCCCCTCCCCCACGATCCCGTACGTATGGAAAAGAAAATTAAGAATGAAATGGTAGAAAAATCGAAGAAATAGAGAAGGTGTGAAAATTGAAAAAAATGCGAAGTGGGCATGGAAGATAAAAGTCCCGAAGGTCTGTCTGCAGTATAGCTGAGGTAACCTACGAGTGCCCCCTGAGAATGCCAGTCCGAATAGCACAAGATGACGAACCTAACTAACTTGACCCAGTTACCTATCCTATGCTGCTGAGGAGATGACGGCATAAATCAGGACTTATTTCATACAATAAAACGTGCACCATTAATATCGCCAGAAAATAGAATTAAATAAAATGTTGGTCTCTTTTCACTGGACAGTGCAATACACCAGAGTTATATCGAACATGAAACTCAACTAAATGAAATGAATTATTCATTTGGGTAATTCGAAATGCTAGCTAGGTCGAAGTAGTAAATGTACCCGAAATTCATAACTTTTAAATACAATCCTATGACGGTAACAAAAAAAAAAAATTTTGCAGTCTCATTAAAGGATTCGCAAAATCTATGTGCCAGAAGAATCAAAATCAAAATATCAAAAAAGTCTAGCAGCATTAAACAAGAAAACGTGCTAATAAGATACAAAACTGATGCCATCAGCAGAAAAAGTAAGCATATCGTGATTCCCAAGTATATGTGGACATCTACGAGCATTAGACATAGTACATAAGAGGCTAGGGTAGAGCGGCCAGCACCTGTGTGTAGTGATGGCACGAGAAGTGATGAAGCTGATAAGGTTGCTGGCTTTGCAAATTCTACAAAATTTCATTTAGAAATTCTACGAAATTTGATTAGCCAAAATTATGAACTATTCTAGTTTATATAGGCTTGTAGTTTTAAACAAAAGCTGCGGAAAGTAGTACTGTGCATCAAGCAAGAATTATAAATTACAGCAATGCTCCCACGAATGACAATAAATTAAATGAAATAGATTGAAAAACGATTAACAATCCCTCCACCCAGATTGAAAAAGAATGCGACGTCGAGACTGACATCAAACATGGAAGAAAGAGAATACTTTCATCAATTTTTGTATTTAAATAAAGTCTGCACAACTCAAGTTGAATTTGCAGAACATTTTCAAATTTAATTTTAATAAATATCAAATAACATATCATATAAAATTACCCAATTTTCTATACGTCTTTTAATTAAACGAAAAACTACGTGTTCCTCCACACTATAAGACAGGTCGTATGCGTCATTTCCTGAACTGATTCAGTACTTCAAAACAGAATCAGTTCAAGGACTGTTACCGTAGATCAGTTCAAGGACTGTTGTCGTAGATCAGTTCAAGGACTGTTACCGTAGATCAGTTCAAGGACTGTTACTGTAGATCAGTTTAAGGACTGTTACTGTAGATCAGTTTAAGGACTGTTACCGTAGATCAGTTCAAGGACTGTTGTCGTAGATCAGTCAAAAGGCTGTTACCATAGATCAGTTAAAGGGCTGTTACTGTAGATGTCTCCGTTCATAGTTCAAAGAAAGTCTAAGATGAGAAGCTGCAAGAAAGGTGACCGATTTATCAAGAAGTACCGCACTATTCCCGTCCTCCCAGATCATCAGTCGCCGCATCACACCATAACTAGCTGTCACAATTGTAGCGTGTTCTCAGGCAAGTTCTTGACTAATACTTCTCATTGTGTGACCGGCGGCACTCCAGTGTGACCGGCGGCACTCCAGTGTGACCAGGGCATAGAGGCCCAAACAACTTCAAGATATTCAAGATATTCAAGATATTGTGAAGCAGGAGACTCCGCAGCATGGCCCTGAACTAAGAGCAGAAAAAGTTCCAACTCTTCTAAATTTTCATTCCGGACTGCATTGATTTTTCGTTGATCAGATTTCGCTTTTCGATGGAGCTATGAATTCCTCGACTTCTGAACACAAAACGGGTCACAATAACATTGCATTTAAATTTGTCTTGCGACGATAGGGGCCGAAAATGAGTGCAGATAGTCACGGTCGTAATTGACGACCCAGGAGACATTGTTTCTCCCTAAGATAGAGAAAGAACTCTTTGTTCAGTTTCTGAGTAGACTGTAGTAGTACATGTCGTAGTAGCACACGTCGTAGTAGCACACGTCGTAGTAGCACACGTCGTAGTAGCACACGTCGTAGTAGCACACGTCGTAGTAGCACACGTCGT
>VOMN01125618.1:0-15055 GCA_014899125.1 Orchestia grillus
ACACAAATTTAAAGAACCCACAATCTCTGATGAAGTTCATAACTCTATAGAACGGAAGGCCCGATTTGAACTTGGTCCAATCAGACTGTCCATACTAGCTAAGGATGCTGATGATCCGTTGTTGGGACAGATTCCCTGAAAACAGGCCCAGCTTCAAAGAAATACTATCCACACTAAACAACATCAAAGTTTGAAAAAAGAACTGAACTGAATTACAAGGTTTTCATTCATTAACATTTATTTTCGGTTTTTGTGTAGTTTTATCTTAATTTTATGAAAAATTCGAATTTAAAAAATAGATTACTACTGACTTAATAGAGCAAAACTTATATTTTAGCTTTCACAAAATTCTAAAATGACTATGACATCAATAGGCCAAATAGAGANTTATACTCTAACTATCGTAGTTCTCAACTTTAATTTCCAAGCTAAGGCTCCATCGGAATAGACTCAGCGAGTCTCCCAACGACCAGAAAAGGCAGCCTAGGGCTTTCAGAAGATCACTCAAAATTCTCTTTAAACAAAGTCAAATGAAATTCTCAGAATAGGTCAGCCCAGCAGCTCTTACGACAATCTGAGCCAGATGGTATTTTTTCAATGAACTTAGCTTTAAAATTAGAGGCAGTAGCTGATAAACAGATATCTCCAGTTAAACATCCAACTTCTAGAAGGAAAAATGCCAAGTCAAGTGCTTCATAAATCGTCTATTTCATAGCCTAAAACCTAAAAACAGCTTTAGAAGTAATCAGCTTCTGAATAGCCGAGTTTCTCAAATAAAAAGATTCAAAATTCGAAGAAAAAAATGTATTATATGAGCTTAGCAGATTTAGAAAAAAGGTGAATAAATGTGGTCACGACGATAAGCAGCATTATGCGAAAGAGATGTGCAACAACTGCTACCATAAGTATGGGCGCACCAAGAAGCCATGGAACTGTTCGCACCATTAAAAACAGCTTTATGCAGCAGGAATGTGCCAAAACTGTTATATAAACTCCTACAATAAAAAAAGAAGGGAATAAACTGAAGCAGTACCAAATAATGGAAATGAGCCTCAAAAAAGTTCCCTTTACTCTTCTATCAGTCAATTGTCTTAACCAGCACTCCAAAACATATTACTTTTTCATTAGCAAAACGAGGCCAATTAAAAGGCAGTAGCAGATATTTCATAGGAGAAACCAAAGCAAAACTCGTGAATTTGAGTTGGATCAATCAGTTAAACAGTTCAAATAATTGATAATTTTTAAAAGAAATGCGATTTATTTATTAATTAAGCGTTGTTTATTTTGCCTTTACCTTCATAATTTATGCTTATATGATGCTCGCTTGCATACACAAATATTATGCAATACACTATCAGAATTTGGTGGATTGGTTGAAATGATGGAGACTATTTCTAAGATTTAGTGCTGTTATTCTTAATAAAGTTTAAAGGGAACTCACTTAAATAACAGAATGGTAAGTGTATCAAAGTGTCTTCAATCATTACAGCTAAAGCTGAAAAGCAGCAAACAATCAACTTTTAAGACAATCAATGATAACATTTATTACTTTTGATTGTTTAGTTAATTGTCTTATTTTGTTCCATAATTTGTCTTTGACTTTATTTCTGACTGATTACACATGATGCTTTTCGTTAAGTCGGTTGTTCTATCCCTACTCAACTCTATTCATTCAGCTTCTTCAAAGAAACATAAATAAGACAATGAAACAGTTAAATTAATTATCAGTTTATCAAAATTGAATTAGTTTTAAAATGTTGATTAAAAGTTTTCAGAGTGGTTTGAGACTCAATAAAGAAAAATGGAGATAAACTTCAGTTGTGTTGAATGTAAGGAAAATCGCTGAGTGTTTGAGAGTTATTTTTAAATTTTTAAAATAAGTTAATAATTTATTTATTTTCCATAAATATTATAGAATCAGTTGCTGCTATTCATCAGTTAGTTAGTTAATTATTATTTTTATTAGTTATTAGTTGTTATCAGCCTATTAATTTACTTTAGAAAAAGTTTAAATGTCCGACGCAGACGATTATGAGCAGTATGAAGAGTAGGCTGAGCTTTCTGAAGCAGAAGTAATCGCCTCTAAAACCACAGCCAAGTAATACTTTCTCAACGAACAAGCCTAATTGCTCAACGAGTGGGGGCAGCGCTCAGAAGATCTATTTAAGTTCACTTCAGAAGTCTTTATGAAGGAGTATGAGTTCAAGTCTTCCCAACTCACGGGCAACTTCGGCAAAAATTACGAGGACATGTACTCAAAATGCAGAAAGGAGTTCGAAGCATATTGTATTTTGAACAGAAAGGTACTGTTATATACGAATTTAGGTTCAAAAGAAAAATGATGAGATTTAGAACTTTGCTGCTTTTTTCAATTCCAAAAACCACAAAAAGGCATTCTTTGGTGCCTGGAAAGCGTACTCTTCTCGACAAAAATACTTAAGAGCGATGGATGAGAAGAGCGAAAAGTATAAACAAAATTACACCCTTAAAAGCTGTCTGAAAGGGTGGCTGGCTTAAACCATGAAAAGTAATCGCATGAAAATCAAGAACTAAGTACTCCACAGAACATAGGTCGAAATTACTCAAGTTCAGAATGAGTACTAAAAAATCATTAAAACTTTGGAAGAGACATTAGAGAAGAAGCTGACTTAGCTGAAGAAGGAATAGGAGGAGCACAAAATGATTCATGACAAGTACGAAAGCATGTATGCAAGGAGCAAGATGGAAAGCAGGATCATAAACTGACCAGTTAAGGGAGTTAATACTACCAACAACTTTGAAAGAAATATTTGAAATCAGTTATTTTCCAACTTTTTAACTATTTTAATGAATTTTTCTTGATTCATCTGTATTTTTGGGCTATAAAAATATCTTGAAAAATAACTGTTTGCATAGATACTCAAACCACATATTGCAATTATTTCTAATCAAGATAAAAGATAAATTAATAATTAGTAAATTAGCAAAAATAGAGCAAACATGCAAGCAGCCAATTAACTGACAAGTGGAGCCATTCACACGGTGATGGACTCCGAGAAAGAGGCCTTCTCCAACCATGTAAACTCAGTCCTGTAGGAAGACAAGGAAGTCGGAAAAATTCTACCCATCTCTAAAGACAGCATCTTTGATGCTGTGTTAGATGGCGTCATTCTCTGGTACTTATTTCTGTCATTAATCTCAGCAAACTGATTAATATGGCAGTACCGGGAAAGGTTCCTCCCATTTCACCTGAGGCTATCAACATACATCCAACTAATCTGTACCACAAAATTGAGAATCTGAATCTGGCTATTGAGTCGGCCAGGTCCATCGGCTGCATGGTCGTTAACATTGTGCCCCAGTTTATCATAGAAAAACGGGAACACATTGTTCTGGGACTTATTTGGCAGATCATCAGAGTACATTATCTTTTATTTGGACTAGATTCACATTTCCAACCAGCTTACTCTCAAACAGCATCCAGAGCTCATTTTGTTAAAGAAGGCCGACGAGTAGGATGACATTATGCAAAAATTAGGATATGAGGAAATCCTTCTTAGATGGATTAACTACCACATCGTAAAGAATGGTGGGGATCGGGTCATCAATAATCTCGGAAAGGACTTGGTTGACGGGTATGCATATGGGCATGTGCAAAAAGCCGTAAGCGACCATTTTGATAAAACTTATTGGGATGCTTCATCAGAGTAGCGATCCTAAAAAGTCATTCAAACCTGTTAGAAAGACGGAATCAAAACTTCCGTCAAGGCTAAAGACATTCTGAGTGGAAACCCAAGGCTGAATGCAATTCTACTCTCCGAAATCTTCAATGAGAGACATGGATTAGTGATTCCCAAGTAGTCCATAATCGAATTGCCTCCAGAGCCAGAAACTGATGAATCTCGCGAAATTAGAGTGTTCAAGAATTGGATCAACTCACAGGGTTTGGATGAAGTCTACGTCAACTACTTGATGGAAGACCTCAGAGACGGTCGAATCTTGTTAAAAGTTATTGATCGACTTCGTCCCGGCACAGTCGACTGGAGCAAGTATTCTAACAAGCTTCAGAGTCGTATTCACATAATCCAAAATTGTAACTACGTAGTTGATCTCTGCAAAGAAAAACTCACCCTCAAAATTATCGGAATTGGAGGATCTGACATTGTCGATGCTAAAGTTAATCTGACTCTGGGTGTTGTCTGGCAGCTATGCAAACTATATCTTGAAGAGAGAGTCGGTAAGATCAATGAAGAGCAGCTGGTCGAATGGGGAAACAGCAAAGTTCCTGCTGAACATCAGATCAAAAACTTGAAGGACAAATCCATCAGAAACTGCATGTTCCTGCTCAACGTGATTGAGTCGATCCATCCCGGAACTGTCGACTTCAGCAAAGTCAAAGATGGAGACAGCGAAGAGGATCAGATTTCCAAGATTAATTATACCATCGCTGCAGCCAGAAAGCTTGGATGCGAGATTCTTGCTCTTTGGGAGCATGTCAATGAGGCGAATGCAAGGTTCGTCTCTCTTTTCTTGGCTGAGCTTCAACATGGCACCAAAAGACACTCAGTTAAATAAGCTTGATCAACTATATAGCTATTACATAAGCATTTAACTTAAGATTCTAGCATTGTTTTTTCAAATAAATTAGCTAAGATATTTATCAAATTGCATTGTTATTTTTAGTTATTTGTGTTTACAATTAATCCATTCGTTGAATTTTCTTAATTTGATATTCTAATAAATAACAAGAAATTTAAAAAAGAAGTTAGTTCATTAATTTGTTTGAAAGAAAAACCAAGTATTTCTACTGATATTTATTAACTTTGCATATTTACATTTTAAAGCGTCAGTAAGCATGTCTAAAAAAGTATAAGAGCATGTCTTAAAGTAATACATCCTAGTAAGATAAATGGGAAGTGGAGCTTACGGCCATGTTTGGGAAGTATAAGAAAAGAAGACTAAAAAGAAGTTTGCTCTAAAAAAAGTATTTGACGCTTTCCGCGATTCTGTTGACGCTCAAAGGACATATCGCTAAGTCGAAATTTTGAAGCAGCTCAAAAGCTAAAATGTCGTAAAGTTGTTTAGGGTTATGAAATCCAAGAATCGAAAGGATTTGTATTTGATATTTTAGTTCATGGAGGCAGACTTGCACTCGATAGTCGGGTACAATTCCATTTTATCATGATTTAGGTCAACCATCCTCCAAAAAATGCATCAGATCTACATTTTTTATCAAATCCTGAAAGGCCTGAAGTATATGCACTGCTCAGAACTTATTCATCGTGATTTAAAACCTTCCAATGTGCTATTGAATTCATAATGTCAAGCGAAACTCTGCGACTTTGGTCTAGTCAGAAGTCTAAACACATAGGATAACGAATAAGCAATTCTGTCTGAATAAGTAGCAACAAAATGGTATAGAGCCCCTGAACTTCTTCTCGGTTCAAGATCTTACAGCAAGCCTATCGACGTCTGGAGTTTCGGGTGCATTGTGGCAGAAATACTCACATCCAAACCAATGTTCGCAGGAGATAGTACCTTAAATCAATTGTAAAAAATTGTTGAATACACAGGTGAAGTGTCCCAAGAAGACATACTGTCTTTGGACTCTCCAGTAGCTGAACAGTTAATATCACAAATAAAAGTTAAGAAACGGTCTTTTCGTGAGTATTTTTCCTCAGTGGACCCTGACTTCTGGGTAATGCTTAAGGGAACTCTAGAGTTCAACCCAAACAAACGAATGTCAATTGACTAGGTGTTAGCTTTAGAGCTGTTCGATGAGTTCAGATAATAAATCAAAAGTTTGAATGAAAAGTTTCAAGGAATAAACGCGATAAAGCCAAGGATTGATGACAATGTTCGTCTGAACCTGAAAGTGTATCGGCAAAAGATATACGAAGACATAGACAAAAAGCACTAACGTTCATAGTCCACAAAGTAAAAGCGGCTTGTATAAGTGCAACAGAATCTAGGCCCAGTAGCTCGGGGAATAAGAAGGGTAGTTTCTGTGAATAACAATCCTGTAAGAAGGCGAACTCAATAGAAATATAAATAAAAGTAGAGTAAGGGCTCATTAAATCACAATCATCAGAGTAAAATAGCTCATCCATATCAACAACATCATAAATCTGATTACACATAGCATCATCAGCCACAACTGCAAAATAAGAGGAGCAGTATGATGAAATAAAACAATCATCGCCCAAAGCCAGCTAATTCAAGCTATCACCGAAAAAATTAAGAGAAAAGATCGTCTTTTGGTAAGCTCGTCACAAATAATCGCAACAGTAACAGTAAAACCACTATTCATAGCAGCCATCATCAACAAAGCAAATATCAATATCATAGCCAAAACCTTAAATTTCATAACTCAACCTCATAAAAGACACTAGTAATGCTATCTTCTTCTCCGAAATATCTGAGTCCTAAGAGAAGAAATAGCTTTGGCAGAAACTCTTCTAAACTCATTAACAATAGTAGCAATCACTATGCCAACTAGCTTTGCCAGAAGCAAAAGTATTCTTCATCAATAAAGGTACAAAGTCCCAAGAGCATTCTTTCATCGTCAAACGGAAGCCTAGGCAAGCCTCTATCCTATTATCAAGGCAAAAACTATGAAAAAGAAAGGTTCTAAAAGAAGAAATATACAAAAGAGTTTAATAACAAAGGAGTCAGAAAAAAGAATATCGTAAATACCACTGGCACGACAAGTGGAAAGGCTCTTTTCAGCAAAAAAAACATACTAAAAGACATTGGGTTTTGACTTTACCATTTTCCTTACTTTTTATATTTTTGAGACTTTTAGACTGACTTATTAATAAAAAGTGGTTTTCAAATAAATATAGGATAATTTTGCTTTACATTTTTACTTTTACTGTAATCAATATTAGTTATGCATAAATAAATCAGATAAAGAAGGATCTTTCTAAAATTACTATCTTTGAAATAGTTATAATGAGTTTGTGAATATAAACTTTCTCACAAATGGCCTACAGAATGATCCGGTCCTTAGTCAAGGCACTTCCAGTCCTTTTGCTGGCACCGGTCGGGAACTTTATGTCAGATAATCAGCATACGCCCGATAACGAGTCCTGTTATTACTCCGAATAGTAGTCCTAGATCAAGACTTCTATTAATAAGATCTTTTTAACTTCTGAATCCTTGCAATCCTACAATTTCAAAATTTTCGCCTTCGATGCTTAGTTTCTGGCCAAAGAGATCACCTCACACCTTGACATCACTTTGGGAAGACACATCAATTCCAGGTTTAACGATGGTGAGATTCATATTCAACTGCTGTAGCCTGTCAGAGATCAGCATATTTTCATCCTCAAATCTTTTGAAAATAAAAACATCAACGACGGAATTATGGAGCTACTGCTCGCTGTGTCTAGTATGAAAAAGGAAGGAGCCAAAACTGTAACAGCCATTATTCCCTACTTTCCATATTCTGAATCTTTTACGGAAGAAATTTCTGAAGGAGATGACTTCTATACGTGCTTTGCCTCTGATCTTGTAAAAATGCTTGAATCGAGCGGATGTGACACAATCATCACATTGAACTCTATCATGTCATCTCCCAAAGGGTTCGCCCAGTCTTCGTGTTTTATCAACATTGAGGCGCCTTAAATCCTAGTTCCTGTACTTATTAAAAAAAGAGAATTCGAAGACCCGGTGATTATCGGGTCAAAACCAAGCCCCATTCATTTCAGACATATTGATAAGCTAAGCAAGACTTTCAAACTGTTTGGATTTCACTCAGACCTCGGGTTTTTCAATCAAGACGAATATGTTGGTGCAAACGTAAATCACAGAGATGTACTTTTGTACACAACTTTGGTCAGAACTGGAAAAACTATGACCAAACAAGTCCGGGAGCTGAAGAATCTAGGAGCAAAGAACATCTACTTTTTCGGATTTCATGGATTGTGCCATCATGAACAGTTTGAAAAGCTAGTGAACTAGACTCCTGTCGAAGAAGTTATAATGACCAACTCTGTTTTTCATGCTCATGAAGTACCTTACTGATTAAAACTTAGAATAAAAAAGTGCGGTCTATTTCAGTGGCAAAGCTGTTGGCTTAGCTGATTACCCTGATTTCAGAGGAAAAGTCGCTCAGAGAATACAGAGGAGAAAGAGAAATGTGGAGTTACGCTCTGCTGACTAAGCTAAAGATGGTAAACCTTTCCAGTAAGTGGGAGGAAACTAAGTGAAATTCAATTTTTTGTCAAATTAGATGGCATTTTTACCAAAAATAGATTTTCCTATCTTTTGGGGCTATCGTTCACAAATATATTAAACTAACTGATAAAAAAAATGATTTGTTCTTCAGAATTCCTTTTTCTGCTATTTCTGTACTCGAATGAACTTTCAGGACCTTTTTCCTGTCAATGCAATTTATGTTATCACTCTTGCTAGTCTCTCGTTCTCTTACACAATTGCCCGGTTTTTCAATACTTGCTTGAAGTGTATCCTCTGATTCTTCTGGGTAGGCATTATTTTATGTGCAGCGACCGTACATTTGGTGTCACTCAGTCTATCAACAAGTCTTTTGTTCTATTTGCTGATTTCGTACTTTCGAATTTAATCTGAGTTCTTTGGTATTCTTTTGGTGTTACTAGTGGTGGCTGGTTATTTGATGTGAGTTCTGGTGAATGAAGTGGAACAGAAATTATTTAGACTTTCATGTGCATTTTTGTTTTTCCTTTTCTGGATTTCATCTATTTTTCGATAGAGTCTCTTTACTTCAGACCTCTTATATTCTGCAAGAAAGAACTTGTTTTAATCATTTCGGTTCTTCATTTTGTCCAAATGGTTCGGCTTAGCTCTAGATTATTTAGGCTTTCTGTATGCTTCAATTTGAAATCGCAAGTTTCTTCTTTTAGAAAATTAAAGATTAAAGAAGATTAAACAACTCAAATTTTTAATTATACTTAAGCAAAGGTGAGATTTTGTCCTATTTATTATTAAAGATAACAATAATTTCAAAAATCTATCCCTTCTATTAAACTGAAATTTTGTAACTTTGCAAAGCATCGACTATAATCAAATCAAATAAGCATTTCAAAGATAACTGATTCAATATATTCGCTTCTGATCTCTCATAAACGAAATGAACACTATCACTTTGTAGAAAGACACTGTTTATCTGAAGGAAATTTTCAATGAAGAGCAAGCATCAAACTAGTTTCAAAACAAACTCAAGCTAAAACCTAATTTTTCCAAAATTAACTTTTCTAATGTCAGCATCAAGATCATGCGATAGGTACCAATCTTGCTTATCAAAGGCTTTAAGGCAGTTTTAGGAACAGTAAATAGACACAATTGATTTGTACTATGACTGGAATGAAATCATGGTGATGCCAAAGCTGGTTTGCTATGACAAAAATACTTGGAAAACCCTTCAGCAGCTCGCTAACTGGAATCGAGAATGGAATTTACTGTTTGCTCCTTGCTTTAGGCTTGAAACTGTTAGAGCCACTCTGAAGATCACATGGATGGACTAATCATATATTTAGAATTTTTTACAAGGACTAACACGGCTGCCAAATGTCAAAACAGTTTTACTTGATATCTACTGCAAGAATACTCAGGTAAAAAGTGCTTTGGAGAATTTCCAGAATGCCCAAATGTTTGAGGAGTTCAGGTTTAGATTTAATGGCTAGACAAGTGACAAGCCATAATGATTGGACTATTCCAGACAAATATGAAATAATCCATGTTTATCATTCATTTAGCCTTTTACATGAAATGTTGAAAATATGAGAATCATGGATAATTCTTAATCAATAAATGATTGAAAAACTTTAATATAAGTCTACTGCCTAAAATGTTCCGCAATGCCTATCAGTGAGCACTTCTGTCGTTTCAGTGCGTACCATTTTAGCAATTTAGACATTTGCAATACTCCCCACATTTTTATCCTGAGTTGAAACATTCACAATATTTCTTTACACACGCAGTCTTTTTGCAATTACAACCCTTTATTATGCTGGAACCCTTTTGTCCAAAGTTCAAAGAGGTGCGCATGAGCATCTCATCAAGGGCCTTGGCTCTAGCTTCACTGTTATTTTAGGTATTCTAACAACATTCGCAGTTGCAGCCTTGGCAGAAAGAGCCTATGTATAACCAATCAGATACCTTGGGCAAAGCACTCACAGTAAAGTTTGAGACATTTTGACTTTTTGCAGTTACATTTAGTCTGAGTATGAGAGCCTGTCTCGTCACTGCTGAGAGATTTACTATTTTTTCGATCCTGGCGAATATTTTCAGGTGCTTTGAGAATCCTGAATATCTGCTAAAGAAGCTATTTTGAGTTCAAAGGGCAGTTGTCTTGAACAATGGCGCTGACTAAAGGCTCTGTTTATTGAACTTTGCTGTGCTGAAGTGAGAAACTAAGAAGAAAGTTTGTTAATTCTTCTTACATTAGAGATAAATAAGTTTAAAATTTAAATAATTAAAAACGACCAAATTATACTTTCTCTTTTCATGATTCTACTCAGTAGAAATGGTAACAATTAATATCAAACATTTTATCTCAAAAGACAAAATTTATGACTGCTTAGCCACTTTTAAAATAAATATAATTCAAATCACCAAAAAAATAAGTTAGTTGTCCTCTTTATTCGGAAAAGCAAAAATCCAGCCGCAAGAAACCAAGTAAGCTGACTGGGAAACAGTTGAAAACGAAATATATTCATTGAATGGTTGAAAGCTGAGCAACTGAATGAAACTAACTTGAGATTCAATTTGAAAGTTGTTGATGTTGATGCAATCAAGATCAGCAGCGAATGCTGAACAAGCTGGTGACCATTTCTACGAACTCATCTTCTCATTGGCTGAGGGGACATAGATCTGCTTGACCTGCGATGTCTGTGCCTTCTGTGCTAGCCAGGAGACCTTGAGCGATATCTTGTTCTTTCCCTTTCTCTATCAGGCCTCGACTACCTGTCCTTTCTTTCTCTGTCTCTATCTCTGTGATGGCGCTTCCTTTACTTTTCATGCCGCCTTCTTCTCCGATACGAATCCGAAGAAGATCTTGAATAGGATCTTCTCCTTCTCGGAGGATAGCCATTATCTCTCCTTGGAGAGGGGTGTCTCATTCTGCCTAGATATTCTCCAGGAGTTGCTTATCTGGGTCTGTTTCTTTTACTGACCTGCACATTCAGCCTTCGTCCTTGGAAGTCTTTTCCATCAAGAGTTTACTTTGCAGTTTTGGCATCGTTGCCAATATTATATTTTACGAAGCCATAGCCACGTGATGTCCTCCTTTCCCTTGCTCGGTCATAGCTCGAAACGGGCTCGTATACGATATAGCAATATTCACAAGGACCGAATCCTAGACATAGCTACTTGAACTCTTCTTATCTGCATCTAATATCCAGATTGCCAATGTAGAGACATGTGTCTAAGTTTTTAGAAAATTTACTTAAAGTGTTGGTTTCGTGGCCTTTGCTTGGGGAATTTGAATTGGATCTCCCTCTAGAATTATCTCGATCTCCTGAGTTATTGTCCAAACGTACTTGGCTTAGGGCTCATATCTCTTTGCTGAATGTTAGATTCTCTTCTCTGGCTGCCTTCTGATTGAGAAGAATTATTTGAAATAGAGCGGTGCATTTGTATTTTATATATTATCTATTATCAGGAGAGCTTTTAAATATTTAATTTTCAATCGATAATCATTTTCATTTATAATATAAATCAATTTGGATGATGAATGAACTGTTTTAGAAAATCATTTACCAAAAATTAATTAAATTATATAACTTTCCAAAGATAAATAAATAAGGAAAATTTTTTTATTTCTTGCTTTTTTTGATGGTTTCTTTTTTTTTGCTTTTTGATGTCTTTCTCTTAGATACTTATCAAAAAAGCTAAGTACTACAAATAATTAGCAAACGAATAAAAGTGTAAATTCTCTTAAATGTATAAAATTTTGTTCTGTTTTTAAAAGTTCAGTTTAAAAGTTCAGTTTATATTTTATTTATCTTTGAAAAGATGGATGGTAAAATTTGATTTTTTCAGAATTAAAAAGCTTGATCTTATAATTAATAAATTTCAGCGAAAAGAAATTGGAATTCCACTTACTTCAATGTAGAACAATTAAAAGAATAAGCGCTCAACTTACCAGCGAATCACTGAGGACATTCGTCAGTAGCTCATTAAGCGTGTTATCGTTTAAAAGCAAAATATTAAGACAGTTGTGAATTAAATGAATGTCAACATTTCTACTGCAAAGGCCATTCTAAAAGTCTACCAAGAAGAAGGCCGAGTCGGAAAGAAAAAGAAAAGAGACAAGGTCATCAATATTATCCAAACATACTCGTTCTACACTGTGGATGGCCTAAATGTGTCGAAACTGGCTCCGACTGTAGTATAGGAGTAGAAAAAGTCGATTCAGAGTATAGACAGCAAAGAGATCGAAAACAGTCTAAAAGGTATTTCAAAATAGAGAGCCTAAGAGTTGATCAATGAGATTATATAAAAGCACAACGCTTCAACTGAAAATGCTTAAATTAAAAGGAACATCACAGATATGTCCCTGCACCAGCAGCAGCTCATGCTCCAACAACAAAACGTCGACTTTACTTCTGTACCAGGAACATTCCCAATCAATTCCGGCAGCTGGAATCCATACTTTTTTATGGGTGGTTACATAGGTTATTGAAACAAAATCATCAAAAGCCAAATTTTGTAAATTTAAGAAAAATTAGCATTATGGGCTCTCAAACAGTCAGAGATCAAACAAATCTGATCAAAATGATAAATAAACATATTCATTAAATAAAATGTTTTGTGTAATAAGTTTAATTTTAAATTTACTACTAAGTTTAATTTCCTAAAATACTCAATTCTTATTTATTATCAAGTCAGTAATATCTTGAACACACCTATTTTGAAAGCCACTGAGTGCTCATGCCTTCTTTAAAGGTCAAGATCAATTTAAAAGATGAATCAGCAGCTGATCAATGAGATAGTATCTGTCTTTCTCATTTAATAGCATTTTTCAAAAACGGGTGGATAAGCAGATCTTCACTTTTAAGACGTTCGTCTGGATTTTTTTTCAGAAGCTTCTAGATGAATGATCGGGCGTTCTTAGACATCGAGCTGGGATAGTGTATTTTCTGTTGCTAACACTAAATTTTATAAAAGCTAAAAGTACATTCATGATCTTTTTCATGGTTTACTTGCGACTTATATGATAAAAGGGAGCCTTTCCCACCAAAATTTAATAAGCCAGGATTCCCAAACACCATAAATCGACGCTCATGTCATACTCAGTTCCTTAAAGAATTTCTGGAGCCGCATAGTCGAAGGTTCCACAATATGTCTTTCGTCTTTAGTCGCAAAGTGTTGCCCATCCAAAGTCACATAGCTTGCATACTCCATGTGACATCACAATATTTTCCGGTTTTAAGTCTCGATGGGCGATATCATTTTAATGTAGGTACTGAATGGCAGATGCGATTTCTCTCAACTTAAGAGCTGCCTCTTACTAGTCGAGTATATTGTTTTTCTTTAGGTGTAGGAACAAAGTGCCTTCCTCCATATATTCGAGTACAATGTATACGTGCTATCTGTCATCAAAGCATGTGTGCAGATATAAGATATTCTGGTGATTTAAAAAACTCTGAATCTTGACCTACAGCAAGAACTGATCAACCATGAAGTGGGATTTTATCATAGCCTTTGGAACCTTTTTCAGTGCATACATGGTTCCGGTTCTCTTTTCTATTGCTTGATGCACTGTTCCGAACTTACCTTCCCCTAAGCTCTTGCCTAGTTTAAAATCTTTTATGGTTAAATTTTTGTGAGTAAAATTCTTCTCTCCATAAGCATAGGATGGCTTCGAGGAAGGAATGCGTTTGCTTGATAAAGAGACATTTAATTTTGCACTTTGCCTTTGAGTCTTGGAGTATGTGGGAAATCCAGACAAATTGCTCGATTATTGGATATTGTGATAGGAATTGCTCATAGTATTGTCAACCGAACTATTTGAGCTAATTTGGCTGCTGTATTTATTAAAAGGCAATGGGCTGACTGGTCTATCCTTTTTATCCTTTTAACCAAATATAGGGCTCACAGATTTTTATTTTATGCTCTTAAGATTATATCTTGAATATCCACTTTTTTAGTATTTACCGTTTCTATTATTATCCGTTCTGCTCGACTGCAGACTGGGCTGAGAATAAGTCAACTGAGGACTGTTATAGAGCTCGTTGTTCTCATAGCTGTAACCTTTTCCATCTGTGACCCCATAATATCTGTGAGGCTCATACGCTTCATTTTGAGGGCTTCCAGTAGTTGTGGAGAGATCCTTTTTTTAATAAGAAGATGGAGTAAAGTATTGGATTTTGTTTTTTTTAGAAAAGTGCGAAGGAGAGGTCGAATCTTTGACCTAATCATTAAATCTTACTTTTTTTTAGTAATTCCTACTTGAAACGGGCCCATTCGGTGATGAAGAGTCCTAATCTTTATGTCTTTTTAGTTAGACTTGCTTTTTTTTAAGTTGCTTTAGCTATTCAAGGAGTTTAAGAGCTTATGCAGTTTAGTCTTTTTTTTAGTACTTCATCATAATCTTTTCAAGTCGCAGGTCATTTTACTAATGTTTTCGCTCCTTATTATCCTTGTTTTTCCGGACATTATAAGTTTGGGGCTGGTCTTGGTAGTTTTAAGTTGTTGACTTTCGGTGTTTTTGATAGTAATTCGGATTTGCATTACTTTAGGCAGTTTTATTTCTCTCAATCATGTCTCTAAAGTCGTAAGTGCTGTTTGATGATGTAGTGTGTCGCAAAGAGGCATCCATTTTTTGAAAGCCTGCGCTGTACTGTGACTTTGACGCTTAATAAGGTCTGTCTTGACTTGAATCGCTACCTACTGTGTTCCTGAGAAACGCGAGATCATCCTTTTCATTTTTATGAAAATTACGATCCTCTCTATTTATTTTATAGAAGTCCCTTCCACTATGTCCTGAATTTGTCAAATCACGAGGCTCCATCAAATAAGAAGGAGACTGACCTGGAGTCACGGATGAATACGATAGAAGATGTGGCTGATACGAGCTATTAGAAGTGTG
>VOMN01125620.1:0-15643 GCA_014899125.1 Orchestia grillus
CGTAGCACACCAGCGTGCACGTAGCACAACAGCGTGCACGTAACACAGCAGCGTGCACGTAACACATTCACTTCACGTTTGGTTCGTTTAGCGTACCAAGTAAAGACCAAGCTGAGCATGGGTACTTCTGTACGCAAGGGTTAATTAACAGCATGACGCGTCACATCTGGTCCACGCTCATAACTTTATGAGTTTGAAAGTTAGAGCAGAGTCCCTGGCAGCTGAAGAGCGGCTTCGATTAAGCGCGTGATTCTGAGATGGTGTGCGAGTTTGATACTGAGATTTTCTTGTGATTTTGATCACGAATTTAGATTCACATGCCGTAATGCCCCATTCATGGAAATGTACAAATCTTTATAAAATTTTATTTCAGCGCAAGATGATAGAACCTGTCTTGAATCCACAGTGAAAGTCGTGAATCGACTCTCGTAAATTGTGAGGCCGAATTGAGGAACGTTTTTTTCCAATTTCAAACCATATTGCAACACATCCTTAGTAACTTATTGCTTTTGGCGAGCCAATCAACCCTTGTAGTTTCAATATCTTTCAAACTATCAAATTCGTTAGTACGTATTTACAAGAAGATCAGTTTTTTCAGAACATGAGCGTAATTTATGGAGCGTGTTCCTAAGTGTATGCATGGAGCCTGTAACTGGAACAATCGTCCCCTCGGTCAGATCGGAAGTAAAACAGTGATTTCAGGAGCGAGAAACAATAGGGCGTCGAAGTGCGGGGGCTTATCAGTCGCCGCACGCCTCTCCAGCGCCGGCATCCTTCCGCCACCAAATATTTGCCTTCAGCTTCACTTAATATGATTTGCATACGGGATCGCCTGCCTTCGACACATGCGGGCTGTCGGAGGCGCGTGGGGGAGAAGACCTGCGGTGCCGCAACCTGCGCGCGGTAGGGGTGCATGCAGCGCCGATGTCGGGAGGAAAATTAAAGTTGCAATGAAATGACATTTTTTTTAGTTTTCGAGATCTTCTCTTGTTAAACTTTGACTCAGGTATGAATCAGGAAGAGCGGTTTCGCTGTGTTTAGAATATTATTAACATAATAGAAATTGTTGAAATTTATTCAGTTTGGACACGATTGATTCCTTACCTGTGAAAGATCAATTTTCAGGAGTCCCTCCCGGTTGTCTGCTTGCAGTATCAGTTAAAGCATGAAAGTATACCAGATGCTTTTTGGATGCTGTCCTAGTGCAGTGTGAACGGAGCCTCACGATTTGACAAGGTCTCAATACAATAGGAATGAAGTACCAAAAGGTTGCATTTAACGTGGAGAGATGCAGAAGGCGACCAAAGGAGTCGACCTTCAGTCTGACTGCAGTTGAATGGAAACTCAAGAGTCTGCAGCAATAGCACTGGAGTTTAACAGCAATTTGAATATGATGAAGGTAGATGGAGTCCAGCGAATGCAGTCTATCTGTTTGAGCATCCAACCCTGAAAACACCGTGAAGATTGACGCTTCATAGCTTCAGAGCGCCGAGAAGTCTCTGCAGATTTCATGCAAGAGTTTTTACATTGTACCTGAAGTATCATTTTACTATTGAATTCAGATAAGTTATCCGCTTATATGTATACACTGATTGGACGGTATAGAAAAATATCGAAGTTATAAATCTATGGAGAAACAGTCCAAAAGGGCTCTTGAAAATATTGTTCCTTTTGAGTAACTGTTCAGTGTTCTACTGCGAAGCGCTTTCTGTAACTCAAGTTAAGGCACACACTGCGCACGCAGGGCTGTTCAGTTCACTCCTGCAATACGCTAGTCTTAGACATTTTTATTAACACTCCGGGTGACTCTGGAATCATTCGGTAACTATGCCTGCTTTCTGAATGATTTAATTACATAATTTTTTACTCCATCTCAATTTCAAAATCATGAGTTGATCAAAATGTTTAACGTCTAATTTCTGGTGAAGTCCATTCAGTTAATTTGTCTCACTATGCACTCTGCCCTCATCAGTATCTCAGATTATCATATAATCTATTTCATATCACATATAATTATTGATGTTTCATATTATCCGATGGTAAGCACTCATGATCAAACAATGGAAACAGCTGTCCTCACAGCAATCAATCGAAAGAGTTAAATGAATACTCAATACTGTAATATGACTCAACATTGTTCAGAGCAAATCTTATTGTTTCGCTCACTCGGACGAGAGTTCACTTCATTATGTCGGTTAATGAGCTACGTAGGCCAGAGGGTCCTTAATTCTCAAGAATTGCATCGTAATCCTGCGCTATCAGGAATTGTTCCAGGCAATTACCAACTGTTCCAAGCAATTCCATCAGGAACCGCTAGAGCGCGAGCGGAGCTTGGCAGCGGCGGACAATCCCGAAATCCCTGGCGCTGTCAGGACTGACGTCTTCCGCAGTGAAAGAAAGTGTAACCGTTCCCCACTGGAGTCTTCAGATTTTCACGTACGGGGTTAGGGTGATTCTGGCTTCATATGGATATTAATTTCTTTGACAGTGCGGAATGAGAAAAATGAGCTTTACGTATAAGCAGTATTTGGACCCAATCATCACATTCATATTTTCAGTCTACCTTTATAACGATTTTCAACGATGTTTCTGACATGTTTTTAAATGTAAATATGTAATCAACTTCTTGAATTTCCTTTATCTTCTTAAGCATGATTTCAAAAGTCAACCAAGTTGCAATTTCCATGCTTATTCAATAGAATGGACTCTGCCCAATACGGAGACCCGTTTTGTTTCTACGGGTGTAGATTGTTTCAGATTGTCTAAAGTTCTTCATTGATTGAGTCGTCTCGGTCATCGCTTTCTTAATTGTGGTACTCAAGCAGCTAGAAACATTTGCTGTTAAGTATATCCCTTTACCTCACGCAACTAACAACAACAAAGCTTCATTATTAATGCAAAACGCTCTAGTACACGTCTCACTTGAACATGCACAACAGTTAACTCTATCAGATGCACGAAGATTTTTTTCATTCAGCTCTGTGAATTCAAATTCAAATGTTCTTTGAAGGCATTAGCAAATCATCAGTGATGAAGCAGCGTACCGTGCATTTCTTTTATGAAGAAGCCCCTCTATGTCTGAAAATAAAGGCTCCGAGGAAGAATAGAAAAATGCTAATAAAAATCCCGAAAAGTGTATGACCATCAAATCAGCATCATTGCAATATTAGAAGTATTTCAACAAGCATAGTGAAAACCTGAAAAGTATTATTTCTAGGGTATTTGCCTTCCATGAAATAATTTTGCTCATCAACTAATGCATGAACTGATTGTTTTATAATAAATCCTGTTCATTGTTATTTCAACGTGTCACACCTTCTACGTTATAGTCTTCGCTTGCCGAGGGCCGTTTCATTTAATTTCT
The DNA here is from genome assembly GCA_014899125.1 of Orchestia grillus. Taxonomy (NCBI): domain Eukaryota; kingdom Metazoa; phylum Arthropoda; class Malacostraca; order Amphipoda; family Talitridae; genus Orchestia; species Orchestia grillus. The sequence goes on from VOMN01125620.1 coordinate 3,365, forward strand.
TGTACAAAAAAGGAGCTGAACACTCTCGTGCGTCGGCATAAACGGGTTTATTATTGGAACTGAAACTCATTTGGCTTAAAATACCGAGGTATTTTGAGTCCTAATTAATTTGCGACATTCATCGCATGATGTGCACCTTGGTGTCGCCATTGTGCTACTTGTGTCATCTCAGTGCACACAGGAAGGATTACGTACATGACTTCATGGAGTCAAGTTCCGGGTGTCATTCACGAACCAGTAGCCCTACAATACAACTTGCGAACAAGTTTTGGATCGGTGAGCGAATGTCTCGGAAGCAGGAAGGTGCTTATGCATAGTCTCAGGTACCGCGAGACTGCTTCATTTGAACGTTGGCGCGTCTTCAACGTAGTTGATTCGTTCTCCGTTTCAAGAAGTTTTTCTTTTTGCCTTGAATTTGTCTTCATCAATGACTTCAAAGACGGTATGAAACAATAATGATTGCAGGACTAATAAGCCTACTCGTAATGCTTCAGAAACGAAGAAGGAAATGGCACCTCAATATGAGAATGGTATGAGTGGTTTAGACCTCACCAAGTAATGAGCTACGGTAAAATCGCCAGTTTTCTCTGTTTCTACGGTAAAAAAGTTATTACCCATTTTTGAAGTATGACATTAAATTTTTCGACACTTGATGATCATAAAATAGAATTAGGTTGATAGATACAGAAGGCCAGGGCAATAGATATTTCGTTGATTATCTAGTGCCCCTATACTTTTATGGTGGAACAACCTAAAAATATGGCATAAAAACTTAATTGACCTATTTTATTTAACTCATCGGATTTTTTAGAATGTCATGTACAAATAACCTGTTAACAAGTCGTTTTACAAATAGTTAGAGCGAAAAATATTACGAAAAAACCCTGTGTTATGATGGGTTGAAGATGACAGATGTGGGTGAAACTGTATCTAAATTCACGCTGCACAGGTCACAAATATTGAATGAGATGGCTAGGTTATTGATAGTTACAGTAGTACCGAAAGTGTCGCTCTTCAAAACTGCATAACCTATTTTCTACCGATATTAGGCATGAGATTCAATGCAAAGAGTCGGTTTCGTTATTCCTTCATCCGTGCATCTTACGTCTTTCGTGAACACGATTCCAACGACGCAGTGATTGTTAATGTTAATGTTAATGGATTAATACGTCTATACATTTCGCGGATGAGAAACTGTGTTGAGGGAAAATGCTCCTCTCGCAGAAATGCCGACGTTCAGCGGGTGCCAACTGTGTGCCCTCGAAGTTTTATTCGACTCAACGTGAGTTGTGCTTGAAAACTCGATGCCCCATTTTGGGGTATGATTTATTGTTGAGGTAAGCGATCACTATGTTTGAAAGTATCGTACGAGGTGGGTGATGCAAAAAAGGGCAATCGCACTATGGTTGGTCATAGAGTATTTGTTAAATATGGGGAAATTTATTCTCTCTTGCTTATAAATAACCCCTAACGTATATTTTGTTATTTAGCTTATGTTTTCTGATTGAAGACCGCTTTCAATTTGATGCACTCAGAGCTGCTATTGGGATTTCATCTCAGTTTGTATCCGGCCATCATCTCTCAAGGGTTACCACCCGCTATAAAAGGGTAATTTATTTCTACAATTTATTCGTGTTCGAGGACGATCACCAATATAACAATGTGAAATAAGTGACAGATAAATACCTTACTGTCACTCGTTATGAACACTAAAAACAAAGAATACAATATTTTATGAACCATTCATAAACCAAAAACCTGTGGTAACCCTTTTTTGAAACACCCTGTTTAGAAATTATATCTATCTAGGTTCCATTTAATTACAGAAAATTCCAGCAACTAAATCATGGTTAGTTTATAATTAAGAACGAAAATTTCCAATGCTTAAAATTTCCATCCTATTCATTAGCAAGTTGAAACTGAGAAAAGCGTCTTTTCTACTCCTAACACTGGAATATTTTAGCGATAAGTAGATGACGACGATGGGTACTTATTTTCGTCATTTGAATTCCGAATTATTTGCTTTATGCTTTGGAAGTACAAAATACAATAAATTTAATCAGGATTTGGCAGCCTACTGGTGATGTGACATGATAGAAGACGGTTGCAGATATCTATCTGATGATGGAGAACTAATTTTTTAAATTATATATTTCAGTAGAAACTTTAGGTTCAACGAATAAGCAAAGTTTATATTTTTGTATTCGAATTTGCCAAGTTTTTTGTACAAATTTTCCTTACATGTGTGATTTACTTTACAGATCATGCATTAATTAATTACCTGAAAGTGTTTGCCGCTGCGCACATACGAGGTGCCATTGAAGTTCAATCGGTGTAATGTTGCCAAGTGGTTGAGGTGTTTCCTAAGGTGAGCTAGGCAGTGTAAGTGCTCGTATCATCCACAGATTTAAACAAAATGAAAACTGACTTTGAAAATCCTATTCTTGTGGGAGAAATCATTGTCTTGTGAAGTATTGAGAGAGGCCTAGTTCGAGCGAAAACAGATGCGGATGACTTGTGGTTTGCAAAGCTGATCGGACGTGAAGGTCACGTCTCGCAGGAAGTGTTAAAGTGCGATGAATCAAGACTGTTTTAAAAGAAATACGGCTGAAGAAAAGAGAGAAGCGCTTCCTAACCTCGAGCCAAAAAAATGCAAGCTTTTTCTTTTATTGAGTGCTGAACGATAATGGGGGTGCAAAATGAAGCCGTTTTTAGCATAGCACTCTTCGTGTTGAAGGTGGAACTTTTCGCAGACGAAAATAAGAATCATTTTGGTGTAAACGCTGCTTGAAATTTTTACGCCAACTTCATGGAATATCTCAAGGAAATGGTTTGCTCCCGAAATGTCCTCCGACCTCTCGCTACGCTTTTCTCCAAACTAAAAAGACGACTTTGACGATCAGCTCTGCCGGCAGCTGCGTAAGCTCAGGTAAAGTACGATTTTTTCTGTTTTGTTTCAGTACTTTTAAATTGGTCATTTCTGTCCCTGAGGCACGTGAGGGTACCGCCAAGAGGAAATAATGTAGAACATTGACTGTGGCCGCACCGGGTGCCGCTGGAACCTCAAAATGGTAAGTACGCTGTTGAAAAACCAACATTTTTTATTTCTTTTGCCATTACTTCAAGTCCTGAATATATGAATTCTTTCCTAAACTTACACGAAACCTAACCAACCACTTTACGTTTAATCTGAAGTACCTGAAAGTTTCAATGATCAATTTCGAAGATTAGTTTGTTAAGCTAGCGGGTTGCCAGATGCCCAAGATTCCTTCCCTTGGTGCTCCAGGACTGCACTGATAGCTCCTCGCTGACAAAATGTGAACACATGATGATGGCGAGCGAAAACTAAGCAGGAAGTGGGGTGTTCCGGTGCAGTGTTCGCTGAGTTCAATCCGTAAGTCGGACTGTCACTTTACCTAATCCAATATACTCAAAGCAGGGTGTAATTTTAGCAACCAAACCCACGCCAAGAGACTCAAGTCTTTTGCTCGTTGCAACTACCAGGCCTGCAATTCCGTATTACGAGTTTTTAGGCCGTTTTCGAATGACTGGTTAGAGCAACCCATATATACGTCTTATATGCAATGTTTTCGTAATTAGTCGACTGTTGTAATTTCTAGGGATTCTGGGGCTCATTTTTCTAAAAGCTTGCTAGGAACAAAGAATTAATTAGGGCCAAATTAGATCATGACTTAGTCGCAAAAGGTTTATTAAGTAAGGTTCAATAAGTAACGTATTATAAAGAATGATTCCTCTAACTCTGGTCTTGTTAAAATTTTATGTTATTTCTTACTGGGAAAATAGTTATTCATTTCAATCTAATTATTTAATGCCGATTAATCCCATGAATATGAACACCATACTTTTGGGACAACATACTTTTGGGATAAATAGCAAATATGTCCATTTCAACGGAAAAATTATTGCAAAAACACGACAAGGGATGGAATAAGGCCTTGGCCAAGGCGCCCCAGTGGTTTGAAGTCGGCAGCATCAGCGTTCAGCTTGTACGTGACTCCAGCCGAGGACAGCCATGCTCGCTTAATTCTCTTACTCTGCATGGATTGCCAGCAGTGCGCGAGCCTTCATTGCCGTGCAGTTTACTTGCTTCCAGACTTTATATTCTACGAATAGGTCTTTCATTCGCCTTCTTTATCTTGGTAGCGCAGATAACATAACCACTCTTGCAAGAATTTTTCTTAGGTTTTCATGACGTCATAATTGTGAGGGGTTTTCCTACAACTGCTTAAAAAATCTTACGTGTTGCAATTGCCGCGGTTTTTTACGTTTTGCTTCTTGCTCTACTCGTGTAAAATTTCCCGGGATTGTTTACTGCGTTACCCTATCAGTATTCTGTGTTACTCCATCATACAATTATTGAGCAGTGCCAGATTTTTGGTCAATTCTAAAGTATTTCTCTAGGTAATTTTCCCATTGCGTGGCATTCGTGCGCAATCTCTCCCTTACCAGAGACTCGATCATAGGCTCGACCGCTTTTTGCATCACTGCTTCATTTATTGAAGCAATCTTAACACTTAGTTAATCCTTGAATGAAATGTCCCGAGAAATCTTGTCGCTGCCGTGGTCGTTCTATAACCATACGGTCACTGTTTGTTATACAGACCGCGTGACTGCGCCGCCGGTATTTTCGGGATAATTAAAAGGGTATTGTGAAAGTTAATTCTGAATCTATTCTTCTACGTTACTATTCTTCATATACTATAGCTTCAACAGCCAACGATCATATCAGTAAAGTTGTAACTTGTCTTTCTTCCCCGCCGTCACGCATTTTAATCGGAAGACTCAGCGCTTCTGATTATCGCGGCCAAATTATTTTTACAATGAGGCTGTAATGAGGTTTGTGCGAAAATTTAGTGGCATTTTTATGCACGCATGCAGTAAAATCGCGCTTCGCTTTAAAACAAACTAGCAGCAGCATCATGAAACAGGACGGTGTGGTCGTTTGGATTGATAAAGGGTGGATTACCAATTTCTCTTTCTACGATACTATTAGTCATTAGCCTTCAAGACCCGACGGTTTTCCAGTAGAGTTATAAATTGCCTTCCTTCCCCGCCTTCACACGTAGTAATAGGAAGACTCGACTCCCGGCACCCGGACCCGGCTGTACTACGCGGCGTTCCCTAACCCTTCATGCCGAAGTCCCGCGCTCCCAAAACAATCCCCACTAAAGAGGTCCGCACTAAGCGGCACCAGCTGGCCTTCGGCTTCCTCGAGCTTACAGGAGGGATTCGTCCCAAGCTTGAATAGCCGGCAGCGGGAAAACTTAATTCCTTCTAATTTCAATTCATCTTCAACCCCTTCCAAGGAAAGACGTTTTATAACATGCTGGCGTGGGGTACGTTTCTTGTAGGTGGTAACTCAGCGTGTTAATTTTACGGCTAGTACCGTTTTCAGCGTTACTCATAAATGTTAGACGACCGTTCAGAACACTGTACAATTCAATTGCGACGTCCTATGTTGTCAAAAAGATTTGGTTATTTCTTCATATATTTGATGAAAATTCGCAAGACTAGAATTTGATAATGTAAATAATATTGGTCATGTGTTACTGTAATATTATCATGAATTGATCATTTTTGTATTGTACTACAATACCCGTAACCTGTCGAGTCACTATTTTAAAGTCCCGTTTGAGTCTCTAATGATTTTTTATATTTCCTGACAAATATTTAAAGTCAAAGAAAGTAATTCATTCCCTTTGGTCCTAATGAGCCGTAACCATGATATGATGGAGAAACCCATATTTCATTACTGAGACGTGAGCTCCGAATTTCTACCCTGTCTTATTATTGATGAGAGTGCTTGGTCACAAACAAGCAATGGAGCGAGCAAGATGAGAGCTTTAGTATTATTTAGTATCATATATATATAGATAGATGTATTTTTTCAGAAAAATATAAACAGTTACAGATTAAACATATTCTGGACGATATAGAAGTTTTTAGAGCAGATACATACATATAATAGTAAAATAAGAGATTCCGGTAACTACTACTCCTTTAGGCAAGGAATTTGTTACTTTGCGTTCACACGAGAATGGATTTATTGTTGCACATCTGCTGCTACGTCTAGAGTAACTCGGGGGTAACTGTCAGCTTCGGTGCGGGCACCGTGAACAGTTTCCGTTTGATTTCCATTATTTTTATACATAGTGTCTCATGAGAATGTGCACCCTACGTTAGAATATCAACAATTTGCTTAACACTAAACCGATTTTAACTCATTCATTGTCGTTAAATGCGCCCCTCAATCAGTGTTTCTTTTATTACTGCGACTTAATATTAGGCGAATAATTTATATTTTGAATCGAGGTGTACATTTTTGCGAGATATTTTGTCCAGTTAGCAGAGCAATGAAGACCAATGGATTTATCACAGTGCTGAAGTGAAATAGGGGCCCCCATGATGCTCCTGTGAAACCCATCAGGAATTAAATCGACACTTTGTTCATTTGTAGAAATAGCTGCTGATACAATGGTGTGCCTGTAGAGTCACAAGCGTCGTGCCGCTCTACACTGCACACGAGGAGATGCACCACTCTGCTGCTCTGGTGCATCCGCTTCCAGCTCTAAAATTTATTCGTATTTGCGCTGTGCAGCCAAGTGGAAAAGTACAAATTAACGGGTAGATTATAACAAGGAAATTTAACATTGTCTTTCAAGCCTCATCACTTACCTTCAGTTATATTTCCACTTTACATGCTTTTCATCGCTAGTCCGTCATATCCCCTCAAAGCAGACTCATACTCTTCCATTGGTAATTTTAGAGACCTTATTTTGATTTGTTCGCATGTTTTGCTTCCTGAACTATCGATGCAGAGCGCCCTAACTGTCCAGTAGCAAATGTTAGTTGCAAGTCATTGAGAAATTTAGTACTGTGAGGAATCTTTTAAAATGACTGATGTAGGACCAATGTCCTTGAATTTACCATCTATGGTCTCAATTTTTTCCGTGAATAATAGTTTCCTGATTCAGGAAATTACGGCGCTCTACCGTAATGTTACCAAACTTATAAGCTCTACAATCTCGCCGTAAAGTAGCATTGATTACTCCAGAGCTTTTGTTATAAAATCAAAGATTCTCGGCGTACTTTCTAGGGAAAGTCCAACGCTGCTGAAAAATCCCGGAGGTTTGGTGGGTGCTCTACTGGGTGCATAGGGCGCTGAGGGGGCTCTTCTATGACTTGCTAACGCCCTGATGCTGTCAAAAGTGTGGATAATCTCCCGTGAAATGCTGCATTTGCAGTGTCACTAATACGGAATGCCTTCTCTGACATACACAGTTTGCTAATTAGGAATGTGTACCCGAGAATTTGGACCCGTAAATTGTTCCAATCTGATTCCTTCGATGCGAAAACAACTGGTTGCCTAAAAAATACACAAACTTGGCTTATTATTATATAGTTTAAGTTTCCCATCATTGGAACACGATTGAAGTTCTTTTCATGCACGCAGTTAAGCTAGCCCTGAGTCGGTTGTTATAGCACTTATTTGCGTTATTGGAGTACTTGGGAACCTAGTTCTTTTCATTGGCACATCTGAGCCAGCCCCGAGTATACTGTAACGTCATTTACGTTACGTCATTGGAATGAGATCCCTGTTCGTATTACGCCTGCATCTAAGCCAGCTCCGAGTTCACTGCTGTATCACTCATTTTACGTACATTGGAATGCGGTCCCTATTCTATTGATGCACACACACTCACCCGTCTTGACCTGATACTTGAGAGCGTCCCGGCAGTCGTGAAGCAGCTGGTCCAGCTTCATGGGATCCGAGGGGATCTCCAAGTCCAGGACTTCTTTGAGCTGCTCCGGCTGGTGGAAGTCGAGGATCTTGCAGCCTCGATCGAAAGTTTTCTCCACAAAGTCGCAGGAAATATCGGCCACTCGGTACAGAAATTCTCGCGTTTCTGGCCCTCCCGTGATGTCAAACGGAAGCAAGTCTGACGGAGAGGAAAGCAAGAGACTCACAATGATGGAAGAAGGTTGGAATCTCACAAAAGTATTGCTCTTTCTAAACTTACTTTGTCTTCGTTGTGGATGCATGGTGTGTGAAAAACTGGGCAGATGATTTGTTCAGTTTTTTGTGTCACCAAAATTGCATTCACCGAAACTAGGGGTAGCAGATGACAAGAATGAGATCTAATATTCAAACAATGTAAACTGAAAGTATAAAATTTAATTAGTAGCATTGATTTATAGTTTTAGAGGCTCTAATTTTTGAAGAAGGTAGTCCTGGTCTTTTATTGTAATTTAATATACTGTGATTGCAGAAACTCACTCACACATTCATCACGTTTTCAAGCGTTGAGTAAATATTTTAGCTCATTTGGTGGTTGATCCAAATATGAAATAGAACTCGACATCGTAGCTAATATCCATTGAGGATGAGAACCCAGTAGGAAAAGGATGTATGAAGATTATTTGAGCCGTTGCAATGCATTAATTTCCACAACTCCCAAATTTGTACACTGCATGTTCTTGACACCCTGATTTGCCTTACGAATTGTCAGATTTCGCGTTTATGTTGTACAAGTAGGCTTAGCGGTCAGATATTCCAGATGAGCGGAAGAACTTCATGCTAAAAGTAAATTCTCGAATCTAGAATTGGTCGGTGAGGACTGACCGTGGAATGAATAAAAAACGAGATCTTGCTCAAAATGCACAGCAGCGCAATTCATAAAAGCAAGGCTCTGTTTTTTAGCTCTAAGTCGTGGTGAAAAAATTTATCACAGGTTTTCCAGTCATCAAATACAGCGTGGGGCCGCAGCGGTAATGCTGACATCCGAAAAATCTTGAACTTCCTCTATCATTTCAAATCATCTTGTTATATTTACCAATTGCATTATTTCGATAAATCTTTTTAAAAGGGTTTCTTATTCACATACGTCCCACTCCGTACAGACAACATCGAGCCTGCAAACGCCCAGAGCTAATGCGTGACAGATGGGGCTCCCGAGCCCTCCTCTGCGCTCCCGTCATTTGTCCGAACTCGGATTGCGCGTGTCCGAGGTGACGCTACAACGCTAAGCTCTCGTGCTGCAGATGCGGCGCCGGTGCCGCTAAAAAGACCAGGGCCGCCACTCAACACTTCCAAAAGCTCTCCATTACGCGACACCTGGAAATGGTCGCCGCTCCGTTCTAGTGCCTAGCGTTTGCTGGCGCAAGTTTCTAATTGAGGTGTGATTATTTATTCTGAAATGTTCGTTTAAAATGAATTACGTAGCTTCATGAACCTTACATTAATGTTTCATGCTGCAGAGTTCATGAGTGTTAGGAAAATGGGTAAAATTGATGTCACTATGTGAAATGGAAACATTCCTGGAAACTGGGGCGTATCCGTAGCTCAAAATTCTTCATGGGAATAAAATTGAATGGAAGTAGTATTCTCCTCCTACAGAAACTATAGTAATTGCTCAAGTACGTTAGTTTTCATTTGGTGGGAGTCGTTTTTAATTTGTGTTTAACTCTGATAATTCTAGTGCAATAAATATTTAGTTTCCTCACACATTCAATTTCATATTCATGGAAACATTAGAACGATCGAGCTCAAATCCGAAGCATGGCGGTGAAGTTAGTGCATCATTTCAAGTCTACGACTGATAAACGTACGAGCAGTTCATAAATTTGACTATAGAAACTGCAATTATTCTCCCTGATATACAGCGTGTCTCACGAAAAATAGAACCCAAAATTAAAATAATAAAATTCAAAACTATTTGCTACATTATTATTCTATTTCGACCATATTCTTCGTTGAACGCTTTTCAAGAAATGCTATACGTTTTGATAGAATATATTGAAAAATATTTACCTGTAATTACTGTATTGAAGGTTGTCAGAAACAAGTGTGCGTAGGAAAGTCAAACAATAAAATGTACACGCGACAATTTAACTTTATTCTCCCGCCTGAAGCAACCGTAGATGCAGCAGACACGTCGGTCTTACGTTGCAAGATTTCTCACCAAATTCATTTAATTCACGGGGATAGAAAAATAAAAGTTACTCAAAAATTAGCCAATGTACGTTCTTCAAACCTAGTTTACATCAATAAACGAGCAAGAAATTTGTAATTTAAAAGTATGGAATGCCCGAACGAAGAAAATAATTGCACCTATGTAAAAATAAACGCACCTAATGGATTAAAAGTTGGCCTCATTAGGCAGAATTAATGTGATTTCTTGATGCAGTACATCATAATTGCCATACAATTCATCAGCTGAACAAATTGTTAAGTTTATGTTTGATCAACCAATGTAATGAGTTGTTTCTTCTCTTGGTTATTTATTTATTTAAGCAGAGGCTCTTTGTTAGCTGATGATATTCCCTTCCATATGGACCTATCACAGCTGATGGCAAAAGAAGCAGTTTTGCGTACGGCGACGGTTGTCCACCTCAGGGCAAAAACTTCATTTAGCTAACGACCGGACGAATTTCCTACGAAAATGAAAAGTGTCGTAGCGAGTTGGGAGCAAAAGAAGCACTCAGGGAAAGTGATCTGGCGCTAGAGCTGCGGCCCATGGAGGCCCTTGCCTCCCTCTCCAGGCACTCACACTCGCCTGCAGTCGGCGTTGTGCTGCTTAGACCAAGTCCGCCTCATCACTGGGCCTCAGCTTCCTTGTTCCGTGAAAATTGTCATCCGTGTTTCTTCATATACAACATTTGTGCGTTGCCTGCACTGGTGCTTCTTTTGTATTTATATATCTTCAGTATTTGTGTACCTTCAATGTTTCAATGCATTTTCAGTGTTTATGCATGCACAATGCTTGTGCATCTTGTTGTATGTGAGCAACTAAGAGGTCCGAACCGATGAATTTATTTTACGAGGGGCCCGTTCATTGAATGAAATAAATTGAAATCTGTTAGAAAGCAAAGGAGTAGAATCTTCTCTCTCCTTAACTGATTGTAAACACAGTGCGTCGCAGTTACCTTCCGTGCGGTGAGACATATGAGTACTATGCGTAAATTACCAATTTACCAAAGCGTAAATTACCAATTTACCTAGCGTAATTTACCAATTCCCACAAAAATAGAAGGTCCCGTCTAAAACACAATGCAGGAAAGCTGTACTAAACATTAAATATTCTCAACACTGTCACCTTTGATCACGATCACTTCAATAATATTTAACGTTGTTTATCCCACATTAACGATGCCTGCCAACATCAAATCTTGATGAACCCTAGCATGGAACTCGATTGCTCACATTGACTAGAAAATCCTCGTATGTGAAAAGAAAATTGAAACAGTGTTGTGAGGCCAGGTTTGGTATAGGTCATAGGTCCGCATTTGACGGCTTTCCTTTTATGTACAACCAAGCAGCGGCACGACTTCTGACGTTACGAGTTTATTTCTTAAATATTTGCCCCAACTTTCAGTAAGAAAGTGTTAATTGACCCAAGAGCAGCTCGTATAATTTTCAATAAACAGTAAATTTCCAGTGGGATTTTAAATATAGTCCCACACAGATAAGTTTCAAAATAACCTTATATGAAGTGAGGGGATGTACACGTTAGTCCTGACCACGCATAAAAATTATGTAGACTCAATTATTCCGTCCATTTATGGTCGAATCTGTGAGACTGACAGATGGAGATAAAAACTGAAACGCTTTTCGTTGCCGAGTGACTGGGACCCGAAGTTTCGGGCAGGAATTGTGACACGGGATGCCTTTTAATGGATTATTGGAAGCGCGATCGGCTGGAGAGTTGGATCGAAGGCGCTAAAGTTACGCTGTCTTGCAAACGAATACTAGGGGAAATGTTTAGCTAAGTTGTTCTTGTATCACTATTTAAAAATGAGGAAGATTATTTGATTGTTATATCCCGAGGTGTTCTAAAAAATTTGGTGGAAGCTCGTGTAATTTCATTGCCTTTGTTCACAAAAAGATCACGAAAAATGTCAATTGTATCCCGCTTTTAGCCGACAATTTTATGGCTGACACTTATTGAATATGAATTCAATTCGTGAAGGAAATTGAAGTTTCGAATCGAATGTTGAATGCATGGAACTCATACATTCAAAACAATTTTCAAAAAATTGCCCGGAAGACCCCCATTGGCCCTGCTATGTTCATGGTATTGAAATCACGCGCTGACCTTTGCTAATCGCAGTTTTTACCGCCATTGATCTTTAAATGCAGTTTTTTTGGTTACGACAGTAGTCTAACTTTCTCGCAGCCCCATCGACAAACTTATCAAATAATTCATAAATACAGGGAGCTACAGTGGGTCAAATAAGTATTCGTAACGTCATGAAAAA
>VOMN01125624.1:0-33014 GCA_014899125.1 Orchestia grillus
AAACTCAAGTATAGAGCATTTATACTTTGCAATATCGGACAAAAACGGGGTAAACGCAAGTGGGTTAAACGCAAGTAAAGAGCATTTATACCTGCAATATCGGACAAAAGGGGGGTAAACGCAAGTAAAGAGCAATTATACTTGCAATATCGGACAGAAGCGGGGTAAACGCAAGCGGGGTAAACTCAAGTAAAGAGCATTTATACCTGCAATATCGGACAGAAGCGGGGTAAACGCAAGTAAAGAGCAATCATACCTGCAATATCGGACAGAAGCGGAGTAAATACATCAGGGTACGACTGTCCGTACCTAAAAACAGGATATATGTAAAAGAAAAGAAACTATTATGCTCTATAGTAAGATAGGTGGAGACAATCGTCGATTGTAATAGTAGCACTTCTGCTTGTAAAGTAGCTTTTTACTTTGCATAGGATTTATAACTGATCCTTTTGATTAGGTTTTTCTTACCCTAAAGCGAAAAATCGATCTAACTTTAGTGTATGCTGGAAGGGAGCACGGGGAGATTTTCTAGAGTCTCATGAAAATTAATATTTTGAATTATTTTATTTCTTGAATTACCGTCGAATTGCCGGTGATGATATGAGGCAGAGAAAATGTCCTGTTCAGTTAACACACTGTGATCATGCAACTTAATGTGATGTTTTCATTGATTAAAAGTATTTGACAGATTGTGCACGATTACCAGACTAATATATATCTGGACATTTGATTGAGTCAGTAAGCTTATTGATTTGCGTTTGATTATTAAGCTGAAACAAAAGGATTCGTGTACTGATTCGAAGGAATGTTCTTCGTATTTCTTTTGTGTTAGAAAAGTATTGGAATGCAAAATATAATTCATCAGTAATCTAGATTATGAGACAATTACATGTTAAACGAACAACACTGATCTTTAATTCATATAACAAAATGAAAAATGTAAAGTTCATTTTTGTTGCAGTGATATGCGTGCATGTGAAGAGATAGCGAATGAAAAAAACTCTTCGAAACACGAACATTTCTGAGTCTTAGGATACTTATCACGTTTAAACACGCGCCAGCCGTAAATATCCGTTCGCATAAATTCAGACGTTTGGTAGCACCCGTTAAAGCGAGTCCAATACATGGACGAAAGAAAAACAAAAATCTCTGATCTCCTCCCAGAAGATCACCTGCAGTGGGCGTGTTGGGAGGAAGTGAGATGAGATATTAGGAGCCAAAATTGCGGAAGTCGAGTAATCAAAAAGTATAAAAAAGTTTAACACGTAATCCTAAGGAGAGAAAATTCAAGAAAGGCTGCCAAAAATAGCATGCATTCTGTATGCTCATTTTTTACAGCTAACTGATAATTCCCCTCAAATTCAATAAAGGCCTTAATTCTTCTATTACAAGAGAAGTTCTTGCAAAATATGAAGAAAAGCTTAGTATCAAGAATCTACACGGCCAATTCTTTACTTATTTGCGACTTAGTGAAAGGAACTGCCATAGAGTATCTATGGGTGAGAACGAGGAAGAGATATGCATAAGTGCTGGAGCCGCACGATGACTTTAACTTTCGTACTTGGTGGCCTTGACGAACAGGGCTCGATGGGTGGGACCCACCTACTGAACGCATTTGTGCGCGTAATTGCAAAAAAGTAGAAAAAGTGGATTGAACGTTTTTTATATTAGATCTCCCCACCAGTAACAACATGGGATCAAAGATTTAGTGATCAAATTTTTCGAAAGAGATGTAGTAAAATAGAGTGGAAGATGAGGTCCGTAAATTAAATTGATCATATCATATAAGGTAGCTATCAAAAATAAAACAACGTCCTTAAAGGTTAATTCACTTTTCACTGAAAGATCCGAGCACGTTTAAAATAATTCGACTGAAACCAATTGAGTAAGCTTCAAGAAATTGGGATTACCAAAACATTCGTTTTGAAAGGCAGTATTGCCAGGGGATGGCAGCTCCTCAACATAATTCTTTTACGATTTTTGCTTCTGTTCTGTTATGTTCCATTCTTGGAACTAGCAGCGATGGTGTTGTTGATGACAAGTGTTGTTGATAACACGTTGTTGATCTCATTATCTACCTACCCTCCTGCTGATATATATATAAACACAAAATAATTTATTGAAATTAATCAATCACTCAATTTACCGACGGTTAAGCATCAAATCAAAGTATCTTGATATTTTGACATATTTAGGTATGGATTAATTCATAGGTTTCGTTAATGGCATATCAATCTGAGAAAATTTTTAGCTCACCTGGGGGTTCCAACCTCCATTCATCAACTGACTGCAGCAGAGAGAGGATATATATGAACCCGTGTACATGCTGTCCATATTGATGTGTTGAAGTTAAATCAGTTGTACTTAACTCAAAGTTACAATGTATGTCCATAACTTGCAAAACTGATGCTATATTCACGTGCATAACCTGAGCTCAGAGGTTTTGTTTGGTTAGATATACGTAATTGTAACCCAAATTCTGAGATATTTGTAATTTCTGCTTCAATTTTTTGCTTAAGATCAGCATATGTGACATGTCATCATAAGCTAAACTTCTAAATAAAATACCGTAGACTTATGCTATGTGTGTCACAGCTGTCACTTCATGGTTTTATTTTCAATTCACAAAGGACGTGCATCATATCGCCTATGTTCATGACATAGCTTTGCGCTAGTTTCTTAACATGCCGATGATACACACAAATGCGTCAACGACGCACTACATTTTCTTCCAGTGTGTTATCGACGTTATATTTTCAAACACTATGAGGGAAAGTTTACTCGTAAATAGTAAGTTTACTTGTAAGTGGTGAGTTTACCTTAAATGGTAAACTTGAACTCACTGTATGTCGCCATATCTTACTAGAAACAAAGACTGAAAGAGGATGCCACTAAACTTATCAGCTTTCACACCGTCACCCCTCAGTACACCGACACGGATGATCGTCATTAACATTTTTGAGAACGAGGGCCTCAGCTAAATTCACCGTGAAGGAAAAAAAGTAACATCAGGGTGTGTTACTATGAAACTAATCCTTCAAAGAACTAATATATAGAGTAAATAGACAGAAGTTCTTTTAATTCGTATAACAACCATAATTTACACACCAGCCAGAACCATTTTAGCATCATCGCTTCCCGGTACATTTTCCTGGCTATCATTCTCTTCTGAGCGTGTCCATAAAAATAATGATAAATTGCTTCTTTTTTGCTTTTTGCAAAGCTCTCAATATCTCAGCGAGGCTTGAATGACGCATCATTGAATTCTGGCCCCGATTGAAACTATAGCGGCTTGATAACAGCCTGAAGAATTTCCATTGAAGCTTCCGTATTCACGGAGCTCGCAGTCTCGCACTGCAATAAATTCTTATCAGAACGAGCTCGGAGCGCCTAACCTCCATTAGTCCTTTTCTTCGGAGGTTTCCATTTAGCAGAACGACTCGGCGAAAGCTTCTTTTCTCGCAAGTCTAATCTCAGTCTTTGAAAAGGTCAAAAAGCTCCTCATTTCTCTCTAATTGGGCTAATTACGCCGCCTGGCAGATGCCGCCGCGTGAATTTGACACGTCTGACGCCACGGCAAGGATTCCCAGCGAAAAATAAAAAAGAAGAAAAGGCTTTTCTGCCGCTGAGGCTGAGCTGGATTCCTGCATGGTCCTGCGAGCGACTGAGCATTTTAAGGACAAGCTGAGGCGGGAATGGACCGACAAATTGGGGGCGAACTTGAAGCTAAATTTTCTTTTTGTGAGCGAAGGTCCATCTGTTCACGGACTCGAGGACGATATGAACCTTAATTGTCGTGAGTTTTCAATATTTTCAATCATACAATTGCGTGCACGTTATTGCTGGTATAGACGTGGGTGGAAAATGGAGTTAAGTTTTAAAAACAATCGTGTTGACAACGGGAGTTTGAGAAATTACATATTAATGTAGAACCACGAATATGTCAACACAAACAAGTCTCACCTGAAAGGCTGCTACTTCTTACAATGCTAAATATATTCGTATTTCATTTTGAAGGAAAGCTCAATAACAAGAATAATTATTCACTCTTGGAGCAAAACAAAACCCCTACAAGTGACTACTTGGACTGTCATCTTCACGCTGTATTCCAGAGGCAAATATTAAATTAGAACGAAGTATACAGGTTTCTCTCAAAGGTAGTAATCTATTGATGTCATTTCTGGCTAGCGATGGGACTTTTCATGCTTCGCAGAACGAATTTATTTGAAAACAGTATATATTTTTTTTCTTTCAAAGTAAACTGAAGAGCGAAATAACAATTTGAACATGTTTTTCAAAGTGCTTTACTTCAATAATGCTATTATTTCTCTATACCTATGAATAAATCGTTTGCTTCAGCAGTGTACAATCGCCTTTGGCAAATGGGCATCCATTTGCAGGTCATTGACTTGGCAGGGGACGACTAACTCGATCAGCGCCAATAAATTAAATAAGAGCATGTCTGAATGGCAATGAAATCCGGCCTCAGCTCCTGGAGCTGGGAGTTTTTCTTGCCGGACACTAATGGGAGAAATTGTCACTTTTATGCTCAGTGACTGCGTCTGACATGGAACGTTGACTCCCGGCGAAATTAAAGGGAAAGGATGGGTGTAACAACGACTGTCAGTGTCGCTGTGAAAATTGCTTAATTTTCCAGCTCCTCAGGAAAATATAAGGCTAATCCACTGATATTTAATGATAAAATTATATCGTATGAAAGAAAGATAGAGTAATTTTGGTCAAGGGTCTTCATTTATGACACTCTGATTAGTAATTGTTGGAACTGCATTACTGCAAGCAATTTAAAATACGTACATGTTTAATTATGAAGTACATTGGTATAGCGAAGCAGAAGAAAATGACCTCAAACCTAATTCCACATGGGTACCCGTGGAAAAATCTAACATTTGTGACGAATATTTACCTCCCTGTTTTTCCAACGACGCACGCCGTTCATTAGTCAAACGACTCTGACAACGTGATTACTTCATTAAGTCAATGTATTTAAATTCATTCAAGATTACGTGCGTGCTCCACAGAGTGTGAGCTGCTCAGGATAGCTGTAATTTATCATTTAAAAGCAAATGGTTTTTCTGTATTGCATGTGTAATGAAGCACAAAATATGCGTAGCTGAAGTGCCTCTGGGTGCTCTAGTTCGTGTAACAAAATTTCTCCTGAAGTGTTTTTGGAAGTGGTGGCAAAGAAAGAATCTTGCAAATATAATAATATTTGTATGTACCTCTACGTACAAGCAATTTACGAGTATCTACATGGATATAAATACATGCAGCGTATGATAATGCAGTAAAAATCTAAGCGAAAGACAAAGTTAAAAACTTAGGTTTGGGTTAATTAGAGTTAAACGCACATTTAAATGATGTTCTAAGTATTAGGACAGCTACATATATTCCGGAAAAGATGTAACGGCATTCATCTTGTCTGGAAACTGAGTTAAAAATTTCTTTAAAATTTAGGCCCGGCAGTGCCCTCTTAGCATCTACGCTTATACGACTGAATAACTTCTTGATAATCAAAACTACAGTTTCAGTATCCCGGTCACAAGCTCGTAGTCATAAGTACTACAGTCCGAAATCCTGACACGTATGTTGGAATCATCAACTAAATTTAAGTCGTATTTTAATAGTCACACGCTCCCATTCAATGGAAAGTACACCGGGGCGACTTTTACAGCACCGTAATGAGGTCTCTCCACCCATGCCGGATGTTACGGATAATCATCAACATAACACTTATAGGTACAACGATAAAAATCGCCACGAAAAATGTAAAAATAATTAGTTCGAACAGTCCAACCTTTGATCAAATATTTTTCAAGCTTTTAATCGCTATTTCTTTTCCAGGAGAATTAGGGAATCTTTCTACATGAAAAAGATTTACCTTTCCGAGCTGTACAATAACGTAATGCGCCTGAGCATCAGTAATTACAGTACTCTATTTTTGATGTGTTTTGAAAATTTTGAGCTCTAGTTAAAGGGTAAAGGTACTGATTGTTCAAAGTACTAATATTCAGTGGAAAATTTAAACTGAACGGAATGAAATTAATTGACAACCAGCGCATCGTTACCAAAAAAAACTTGGGTTAAAAAAATCATTTGATAAAAACTAAAAACAAGTGTTCAGCATTTTGTAGCGTGACCTTTAGTTGCAGTTATAGCACGGAGTCGATTACTGTCACTCAAAAGTAACCTTTGACACTCCGTTTGTGGTATCTTGTTCCATTCTTGCATGCAGATGTTCCTCAAATCATCAAGGCTCTTTGGACTCCTTTTGTGCACATCAGTTTTGAATATTCGCCACAATTTTTTTCATTGAGATGGAAGTCAAGCAACAGGCTAGGCTATTGAAGGACATTTATTTTTTATTTGTGAAGCATTCTTTTGTTAATTTCACTGTTTGTTTGGGGTCATTGCCTTGCTGAAAGGTCCACCTGCGTAGGCATAGAATTTTCTTGCACTCGAAAGCAGCTTTTGCTGCAGTATCTGCCTGTACTTAGAGTCTTAGACCTATCAATTTTCCCATTAATGATGTGGAGCTCCTCTACCCCATGGTCAGTAAAAAATCCCTGTACCATGATGCTGCCTCCTCCATGTTTTATGGCAAGGATGGGGTTCTGGAATCATGAGCAGTCCCTGTTTTCGTTCAAACACGACGAGCGTCGTTTCAGCCAAAAAGTTCAATTTTGCTTCGATCGGACCATACAACCAGTTCTCAAAACTCAAATGGTCGTTGACAAATGTTAAACTGTTCTTTACATACTTTGCTTTAAGAAGAAGAGTTTTGCTTGGAGTAAAAGCATGTAGGCTACTTCGACACAATTCTGTAGTAATCGTTTTTCGACTGACGTGAACTCCTTGTAACTCCTGCTTTCTGTAGGTCTGTACGGGTCGACATGAGCTCATTCGTTACCTTACGCAGCATACAGCGTCGAGAGCCGCCGAGTCATGGTGGAGTGGAGATTGTTCCAGTCTCTCGATGCCTCCGAACTATTGCTCCGAAAGTAGAGTGGAACCATTTCACGTTCAGCATTCAGCCTATAAGTTAATTCATCATTTTGAAGTCTAACGATTCACTTTCGAATAGCTCCAGGCAGTTTTTTGACTTTCAGTATTGAACATTCATCTTCAACATTAGAAAACTTTCGCAAACGCAAATAACATATATAATTAGTAAAGCAGATACTATTTCGTTAATATTTGACTTTTTTAAGGAAACTTCTGTATAGTTGCGTGACGAGAGGATGCAGCTCGTTAGAAAAGCAGTCCGGTTTTGCCCTGTGGTGCTGATCTTGGGGATGAGCATGTAAGTTTATTTTAAATTACACAACAAACAATTAATTAAACTATTTACAAACGAACAGTTTTTTGTGCCTATACTTACATCAAGACACTGCATACATGCGATGTATGAT
This sequence comes from Orchestia grillus, assembly GCA_014899125.1. Classification (NCBI taxonomy): domain Eukaryota; kingdom Metazoa; phylum Arthropoda; class Malacostraca; order Amphipoda; family Talitridae; genus Orchestia; species Orchestia grillus. The sequence continues at coordinate 7,431 of VOMN01125624.1, forward strand.
ATATGTAAAAAATGCGCAAGTGTGTGAGAGAGAGACCGGCAAAAATTGAGGGAGGTCAGAGCCTTCACTGAACGTGAGGCTTCTTGCAAGGCTTGTGTAATTATTCGACTCTTTTCTGATCAGTCAAAAGGACATTTGCGAAACATATGTATCGTTAAATAACCATTTCATAGGGGGATGTTATTTTCGGCCAAAGCCAATTATTTACGCGAGAAACGATAATGATTGGAATCAATGTCCTGATGTGGGCCATGGAATGCGAACAGTGATGATAATGACATTAATAAAAAATACAACTAAAGTCAGTGGCTCTACATATTTTCCAATGACTCATACGACCTCCAACGATAGTTCGAATTACCTATTCTGGTTCTGAAATATTGTTTCCTCAAATGATCCCCAGCTGACAGTAATCTTGCACACCGCATACAATGAGAGCTATGTAATACAATGAGAGCTATCAGAATATCATTATTTCATAAGAAATAATTCAGTCCACTTCAAATAATCTATTCTATTGCTCGAATTTTTTCTCACTTTTCTTCAACAACTCGCAGACGCAGTAAATAGTAAATGATATCTGCTTGATGAATCCATTATACCATTTCATCATTGTCTCTACTTACCAATCACGCACAAAACATACATTTCTGAATAAAAAGTCCTTGAAAACTGTGCTTTTTGGTAGCTATAATACAGCCCTCTAATTTTCTGAGAAAATGTGTCCAATAGAAAATACGGTCTCATGATTAACATATTCAGAGCTGGGTCTTTGATTAACGCATTAGTGTTGAAGGATTTTCTTAAATAATTAAGAAAATTAAGCCTTATAGTCTGTTGGATGAATTTGTATCAGAGATTAAATTTGAGAGGAAAATATTGCTTATTTAATGAAAATATCGATACGATTTCGTGAAGGAGGTGGGAAGAAGTCATGGAATATTACATACCTAAGAAAATTAATTTTACCACCTTTTTCCATTTCGTGGGTGAGTTACTGTATTTCAGCAGAAAAGTATTGAAGGTAGGTACAGTAGGCAACAAATTATGTACACCCATTACCCTCTGTTACCACTTTTCTACTTTGGTAATATTACCATTGAGGGGTATTATTACCGGTAGCAATGAACTCTATGCATTAATGGGTGAAATTGAAGCTAAAAAAATTGCTCAATGCCCTGTTTAGCCCACATGCTATGACAAAAACAAACATTAACGAGAAGCCTATGAATGAGCTCAACCTTTCAAGCTTCTTAAAAATGATGAACATGCATTATCACTCCAGGCAAACTACTTTGTTGATGATGAAGTATCAACGAAAAAGAAACCTTTTAGAAAGTTTATCATCGTTCCACGCTAGACGAAATAAGGCATTCTGAAAAAAATCTAACCTCGAATAGGCAATTTTAAAAAAGCGTTCAATAAACCGACACCGTAGAAACTCACCGTATAGGGAGTAAATGTGCCGTAAAAAAGATTATTCCCAATACTATGGCCGATGCCAGCACATTTTCCGTCATGAATTCTGTTGCAATCCTTGGAAGAATTACCGTTGTTTCAGGTTCTCAGACGATTTTCTTCAAATGACTACCTTCGATAGACACGATAGTCAAATAGGAGACACACTAATTTAGGAGACATAAGAAAATAGCTGGTGTCACTCACAGAATAGCAGAGCAATCGTGTTTCGCGTGTACAGCTTCTCCACCCAAAAGTAGCGGGTTTCCCGCTACGGAGGCACGCGACTTTCACTGCTGCTTCTGGGGCTGTGAACTTGACCCTGGGCTGCAGCTCTTCATGGTCTGGGGTTTACGTGGAAGCTCGCGCTCACGATGAAGACGTGGGGTTTTCCGTTTATTTCTAGGTCAGTACTTCCACAGTTTGGATTGCTAGAGTCCAGCGTTTCAAGGCACGCTTGTCTCTCAAAGTTGACGAAGTTTCCCTTTCGATTGTAGATCCGCTTCTGAACGTATTTTCCGTTCGTTCGCAGCCTCAAGGTCAGGATCAAGAAGGCACTCGCTGCGTAAGTTTATTTATACCCCTATCTTTTTAAAAATTGTTCTCCGTTAGTCGAATAGATGAATCGTTTTGACACTCAGTTACAGCTCCAAAGAAATACTCCCCTGTGCGAAAATTATTTATTTTCAATATTACTCAAAAAAAAACTCGAATAAGGTTTTACACTGTTCCGTAGAAACAACAATACGTATCTATATACTATTGTATCTATACTATATGTCAATTTTTGAAATCACCGTTATGGACAATAAAGCTGGTGATACTAATATGCATTAAAATGTCTCAATTTCGTTGAACCTTTTAATTTTTTTTGAAGCCCCCTACCTGAAACCAAATCGTTAAAAACTCAATTTTTATTGCTTTAAAAAATTAAAAACAAATTTTTACAAACCTACAAAACAAACAAACTTTCAATAAACTTAAAATACAATTTCTTACGGATAACAAGATCCTCTTCTTAATTACTCACGAGTTCCCTGCGGAGAAAATTTCGCTTTAGCGGATAAGATATTAAAATTGGAATTCTTCTAAGGTTACAGGATCATTTACTCGAACACCTCAGCGCTCCGTGCTGCGAATTATACAACAGCCTTTAATTTCCGGGTATTACTAGCTGTGTCCAGAGCGTTCCCCTTAACCGTTGGACTCGGCCCGTCACCATGCCCAAAACTTGCACCGCCCACGCGGAACATCTCCTGCATCCATCCTGTTTCCATATCCGTGCTTGAGAAGGCGCCTGTTTTCCTGTTTCCTTACAGGCAGCCTACGCTCTGCGTAGCTCAACACAAACTTATATTTTTCCCCTTGATATTTACGATGTTCTAACTCGGTGAGAGTAAGTTGTGCGCTCTAACACAGGATTATCCAGCCAGCGGTCCCGGATAGCATTTCTTTGGATGCACGTTTTGCGAAAGGAATTCAGACGCTAAAGTCAACATTTTCTTTTTTTGACCAAATTTGATTTTAAATGACTACTTCTATCTTGAAGTAAATGCGTATTTGTTGTGGAAGAGAGGAACATTAGGATGACTTAAAAATGCTGCCGTTAAACAAGGGCCACTGCTATGCTGGGCACCATGGTTTTAGGATGTTGGAGTAAGGACACTGACTTACCTTTTACTCCAACCTCATCACGAACTGTGCATGAAACACTATCAAAAGCTCTATCATTCACCCGAACTGTTGGAAGAATGTCATAATTCAATGAAGAATTCTAATTTGAAAGAGCGTGAGGTGAACATGTCCAATAACACCTACTCGAAGAAAGAGTCCGTACGACTCGAACCTTTACGTTTGGGTATTCATGGGTAATACTCGGCAAGAAATGTATGATATTTTAATCCTTCATTTTAGAAGGGTGTGCGACGTTATAACAAAAAGCTTAATACGAATGTAACTTGGCTCTAGGAACAACATTTCGAAAGTACGATTAATGAAAAACTGGAGGTCATCCCTAGTGCACTGGAATAACACAACCACATCCGCTTCCATTAGGCATAACGCTTCTTTTCACCCTGTCTTTTCCGACAGCACCTCAAGCAGCTGGACAAATTATAGCGCTTCAAACTTTAGGAAGCGCTTGTTTAAAGGCTCTAGTTTCACAGCATCTCCGGTAGCCAATTACTCTTGAAATATAAGAGTAATGAGTCCCTCAGCATTGCAGCAACTCGAGAGTTTATTTTTTCCATGTGCGAACGGTTCCTGCTAAATAATAACTAAAAACTTTTATATTGAATTACCGGAGCAAACGGGCTTACCTCCACAAGCGTGCCGGCAGTCGCGGCGCCTCCTGACGATGAGACGTGGGGGCCAGATGTGAGGTCACACCCTTCTCCTTATTTGTGTTGATGTGATAAAATGATGTAACATCGGGCACGTGGACTACGCAAGTCTGAAGGAGTACGGTAAACATACTGATTCAAAACTTTGCAAAAAAGCGAATTCTACGGCACGTGGGTGTGCAAACGTTAATTAATGAAATGTAAGAGTTAATGTAGCATGCGAACGTCTAACCTATCGTGCGCTAGCCCATCCGTGTTATGTTCTTCAAACTCATTAAAAGAATAAAGAACACCAGAGTTACAAGTAAAGCTTCGATATCCCGACACGTCTTTTAAAATTTTAGAATTTTCTCGACTTCGTCGTCCGTGTAGATAAATTAACTGCAGAAGACTCGAATGCCATGAGAACCTTTCAAAAAAATTAGACAAATATTCAAACCTTATGCCTGCTTCACAGAATATTTACTCTAGTTTCTAATATTCGGCAACATATATGACCCCTGTGAATATCCAGGTATATCAACGCTGCAGTCAGTCCGGTTCTCACTGTACTGTCTATGAGAAGGCTTTTTTTTCAGCGACTGTGGAAGCTGTGAAACTTTACCGTTCTAGATGATTTAACAGAGCGTAAAATGTCCCTCATACCACATTACTCTACGTACCGAATAGTTCGCGGTCTATCATCCTTGATAATATTAAAATAAAGTGAAACTGCAAAACTCAACCGTTCCGGATAATTTTAACACAGCGTAAAATGTCCCTCACACCACTTTACTCTACGTACCGAATAGTTCGCGGTCTATCATCCTTGATGATATTAAAATAAAGTGAAACTGCAAAACTCAACCGTTCCAGATAATTTTGACGAGCAAAAACCGCCCCTCGCGGCACTTTACTTTACGTACCGAAGAGTTTGCGGTTCATCATCCTTGAGAACATTGAAATAACTGAAAGAGACAGCATGACGAGACTACAGTAAATCAACGCACAGACACCGTAAGGTTTGAAGGCCAAGACAACAAGCGGAAGAGCGGAAGTGCGTTAAGTTGGTACAGGATCACCTACGTAAGTCGAGCTGAGGTCTTTAAATGCACGGCCTGTTCTTGCTGGAGTCACTTCTCTGTCTCATCCAGTCGGCGCATCATCAACATGAGAGTGGTACGACGCTGTGCTGTGTTTTTGTGTTCTTCTTAGAATAAATGTAACCATACATTGAAAATGTAACGATAATTTAAAACAGTGATTGAAACTCCTCGTCGTATTGCCTATCGTCTTCTCATTCGAATATACGTTTTTCTGTGTTCAAATATTAAACGCTTTATTAGGACTTAAATTTTCAACTGTCTTTGAGAATTGGCATTTCAAAAAAACTTGAAATTACTCAGGATTTGATGAGTTAGTGATTATATTCATTTCCGTAAAAAAAACTGTAGAGCACTCTGAGACTTTCATACACACGTGTTATTATGAACTTGAACTTTTTTCCATGATTCGAACTTTTTTCCGTTAAAAAAATTTTGACGACCTGTTCATGCTTGCAAGTTGAAAATAATTAACACTTTCTGAGTTATTCTAGCAAATACCTCTTATTTCATTATTGAAATAAATTTCTGTTAATTTCTAGAAATAAGTTCATAATTCATGAGCGGATTAGTTTCCATGTGACAAGAGAAGTTATGTTAAATCCTATGAAATTTTCTAGTGAATCCTTAGATGGACTTCACTTGAGTGGCTTGATTTTTATTTTATGCTCTTTTACGCTTATATGGCTTCATTGTAGGGTGCATACGGTATCTGAGGACACCTCACGCGCTGTGAGATAGACAGCGCGCATTAAACGATTCTCTTAATATTTCGTCGACATAAACTAACCTCGCCTAAGGACTTATGATTTGCATCTGAGGTCTTGATGAACAACATTCCTTATTGTTCCATCAGACACTTGAAGATCTTTGGCAAGATGTCGCATTTACTTTCCAGTACTTTCGTCGCTCATGTCATGCACTCTTCTGACAGTCAGGTGTTCTGAGTGAGTCAGAGCGTTGACAATGCTTTTTTCTCTTGCTCGTGGCCAATTCATCTCCATTGTTTTCATTCAGCTCCTTTTTAACTTTGCAAACGAAAGATCTGGGGAGCTTTAGAAATCTTGAAATTTCTAAATTGCTGTGTTTAGCTTCTATAGACACTATTACAGCGTGTATTTTCATTTCATTTGTTCTGGTAGTATTTGTCATGGGATCTTCTGAAATACAAAACACATTAAACATTGTCGGGATAGTTTAAATTATCGAAATATCAGTGTCCTCAGACACCTGACGCACCCTGTACCAGACTTCCATGACTACAGAGATAATGCGACAAGACCCTAAAGGATTCCCATAATTCCCCAAATAACTAGCATGATTTTCCAAATAACTCCTACAACTTTGCAAATAACTTCCACAGCTCCCAAAATAACTCTCATAGCTCCCAAATAACTCCCACTGCTTCCCAAATGACTCCTATGATTCCCGAAATAACTCTCACAGCTCCCCAAATGATTCCCACGACTCTGCAAATGGCTCCTATACTTCCCAACGTAACTCTTACTGCTCCCTAAATAACTCCCACAGCTCCCCAATAACTCCCATTCCAAATGACTCCCAGAAGTCTTTGGAAAATTCCATGTCTCTCAAATAAATTCTGCATCTCTGCAAATAACTCGAGTGACTGTCGATAACAAATGACAAGGATCGTGCAGAGGAAGCCAGCAACAACAGTTACTCAGTGCATAGAAATGCTGGCAGCGGAAGCCACCGCGCTGTGACTTTGCATTTATATTTACACTGGTTGGAGCCCCTCTCTGACACCTATGTTCGAGACACGATGAATTTGTGAGCAAAAGAGCTATAAACATGAGAAATATTTTAACCCAAGTTTTCCGGCAACATAGTTTTAATGATTTTTCTATTTAAAGTGAACATGAAGCATCACTCATAGCAATATTTCACCACAAGTTCAGTTTATTTGTTTAAGTTGTTTAATTGAAAATTGAATTAATGCTTTAATATTTATAGTCTGAAAAATTTGAGTCGAAGTAATGGAAGTTATTGCCGGGTAAGGATTATACACAGTAGCTCGGTATTGCAGTTAGCAAATTTTAGAACGCAAATATTCACAGTGTGGATTGTAAATTAACGGAGCAGGAGCCCTAAGTTTCGATTATTGGACTCGATTTTTTTTTTTAACATAAGACTCTACCTCGTCTGCTATTCCACAACTGTTAGAGAAAGTTTTGCGAGTAGATCTTTCTAAGTCTTTCGGTTATTACACACCTATCCCACTTGATACGACTGCAAATTTGATATCTCTCATTAGAACGAAACTCATTTTTTCACGTTCAATTGTTTCGTTCTACTTTCAATAAGTCTACATGGCATTTAGTTCACATGAAATTCATTGTTTCCTGCAACTGACCTATTATGGTGATTACATGCACTACTTTATTTCTTTGAAATGTTTGGTTTGTAATTAAGATTTTCTCAATCATTGCCACATTTTGCTCAACTCACTGGTTGATGACGAACAGCTCTCTTTTTTTGGTGGTTTATTTTTGACTCAAATTCCAAGGATGTCGACAAAATATGAAATGAAAAGTACGAAAAATTCCTGCTATAAATGTGTAAATTATGCTTATGTGATGGAATATTTCCCTACAATGCTGTCGTCTTATTTTATCGCACGTCACGCGGATTTTTTCTGTATGATGGTCAAAATTTGAGAGAAATGGTTATCTCTCAATACACATTTATTAATTCTAAAGGTATATTAAAATTCTCTAATTACAAATTCTTGAAATCAAGTTCACCGTTCTTGCGAAACTACCACAGTTTATTTAGTTTTATTCACTAAAACATCACAACTTGAGAAAACAATATTCGGATTTGAGTGAAATCGATTTACTGCTGCATCAACACTGCAGTTCCACTCGGCGTTTCTTATGAACGATTGTCAAAATTATGCGCACTAGTAAAATTGATTTCCTGATGCTGTGTCACTCCGCTCTGTTTAATTCACTACAATTCAATACCTTAGGAATATTGAATGACGACTGCATTGCCACTGATATTCAAAGCCTTATTATAATATATTGATTTACGATTGCTTTTTCACCGCAATTCAATACCTTAATACGTTGATTTACGACTGATTTTTCACTGCAATTCAATGCCTTAATAACAATGATTTACGACTGATTTTTCACTGCAATTCAATGCCTTAATCTGTTGATTTACGACTGATTTTTCACTGCAATCCAATGCCTTAATACAATGACCGATGACTGATTTTTCACTGCAATTCAATGCCTTAATACGTTGATTTACGACTGATTTTCACTGTAATTCAATGCCTTAATACGTTAATTTACGACAGATTTTTAATTGCAATTCAATGCCTTAATACGTTGATTTACGACTGCGTTATCACTGCATTTCAAAGCTTTACTAAGAGTGCCTTACCCCTGAAATTCAATGCCTAAATAATATTGCCTTTGGACAGCATTGCCAGCGCCATACCACTCAATTCTTCCGTCATGTGCAGGCCGCTTTGCTGCTTCTGACGTGCGTCGCCCTGACGAGCGCCACGTTGGGTAAGGATCTCCTCCTCAAGCCCGCCGCCAAGAAAGCTTTGGCCACGAAGCTGCTCATCGGAGGCGCCATCGCCGGGAAAGCGGCGTTAGTAGGAGGAGCAGTGGTAGCTAAAACACTTCTGATCAAGAAAATTATTAAGAATAAAAGGAAGAAGAAGAAGGGTTTTGGTGGAGTATTTGGTGGGTCGGTCAAGAACTATCAAAATTTCTCACCGGAATATAATGTCTATCCTTCGTCTGGACACACACAGTACGCCCAGCCTGCCTACTATCCCCAGCCTACCTACTACGCGCCTCCTAAGCCGGCCTACCAGCCAGCCTACCAGCCAGCCTACCAACCTACATACCAACCTGCCTACAAACCTACATACAAAGCTCCCTACCAAACAGCCTATCGACCAACATACCCCAGCACCTTGTATCCGAGTTCGGGATACGCTGGAGCTTCCAGTGGGTACTCCAAGACTACGTATGGTTAACGTAGAGTAGAAGCGCTCTCATCAGGCTTAACCTATCTCAAGTTCGAGGCATCTTCTACTAGCTCAGACTGTGATACAGTGTATCCAAAGATATGTATTTTTACGGATGGCATTTGATTGGCTGACATAAATTTTATTTAATTCACACTTTTTCCGAAAATGGAAACTTGCTTTCCTATGCTTTGAGTCTGCACGGTTAGCTGTGAATGACACAACTGACCGCGAGAGACTCTGATAGGTATTTATTCAAGGTGCTGGGTATACTTGTAAAGCTTATTTAATAAAACTTCCTAAAGCTCGAATTATTCTCATCCATTGCACATTAATTCCGGACACTAACATTCGTCTTTCAACAGTACGGGAAGGGTTCAGCGTTGTTATTCGCATTTCAGTTAGCGGAAGCAATTTTTGTATGATGGAACAGGCAATTTAGACGGAAGCATCCCACCGTAACATCTAAAGCGTCTCTTCAAAAGCTGGAATAAATGAATGCGGGAGTCTAAATTGGACGGACAAATGCTACTACGGAGCGTGCAATGCAGAATGCAGGTCCGTATTCCATTATCGCGCGAAATGAGACCATCACTTCAACTTAAACTTTTGAATTAGAATTTAGTGATTTTTACGTCAAACATAAGAACGAGAACGGCCGCAATGATTCATTGATAAAGTGGGTGCCCCAAGTTTCAAAATATTCCAGTAATAGCCATCTTAATTTCAGAGGAAATAATTTTTGAATTTAAGGACCCTCACATACATAAAATAACAAGCGCTTCACTAGCCACCTTTTTCGTTGGAAAAGATCACCAGCTCGTATACTTCGTCGGTGTTTTTGAAGAAAAAAGAAAATAAATGAGTTTCATGTTCAAATAGCTGTAATTTACTTTGGTAAAATCAGGATTGACGATGAAATCGTCGATGCATTGACCTTCAACTCAATTCACCACCGGAGAAAGCCACCGGCTCTCATTATAGCACTCCTGTAACCTGATATAGTACCTACGTTTTTTTCCGTAACTCCAGAAAAAGAGTCAAAGTTATAGACCAATAACATCATTCCGGCTACATCAATGAAGTACACAGAGAGAAAACGTAAATTTTTGACGCACTTACATCTGAGTGTCATTCGGGTATCGTGAAAATAGGCACATAAATTTGGATCAACGATACATGAATTATGACCCACTGTCCTGAGTCATGCGACGATTGGACCCACGTAATGGGTCAAGTATGTGACACTTAGTGTAAGTCTACGGTATTTAAAACAAAAGTTTACCTTACTCCAAGTAATTTCACTGGTGAACTGAGAATGAGGAAAATTTTTGAACTAAGACCCAAAGAACAATCTAACTCAACACTAATCCTTGTGTCAATATGGCTTTAGCTGTACAAGTGTAGAACACAAGTTAGTCGCTCTGAATTTCATAATTCGCTAATCTATGGAGCCAAGATTATAATTTATTGCAAAACTCATCTTCTGAATACTTCTTCCGCACGGGTTCATATCGTCACTCGTACCCTCACACTTCGTCCGTTGCTGCAACATTGTGCTAACGAGTGAAAGATGGCGCACCCATGGTTACCAAGATCTATCACTCGACTAGATTTGCCTGTGCTTATTCTTACCTTTACTATTTTTCCACTGAAGTATTTACTGTCGATGTTGCCCTCTCATCCTAATATTAATAATTCCAATCATTGATTCATTCGGGTAACAAAGCACTTTGAGCCGAAGGTGGACATATATTGATCGCCTGACTAAGCATATTCCTTACAAAATCCGAGGAAAGTAAATTGTAACCAAAAATCATTTGTGAGTGTAAATGATTTTAGTAAGGAAACATCGAAAATCATTTGAGAAATACCAGTAGAAATACAGATATGCATAGTTGTGAGATGCATGGTGCGATAGATCGTTTCCAACAAACAACTTCTCTACAGTCGTCCTTTGCATTGAGCGGTATCGACTAAATCGAGCAGCAGCCACCAGGAGAAATATTTGCTTCATAAGAAGCGAATAGAGCGTGTTTTAATCAGCGAAAAAGAAGATAGAAGTGATTGTATCCTGGAACCGATCTAGCGCTCTATACGGTGGACGATGGTACTAACAGTACGGTAAAATTAATAAAATTATAAAACTAGCAAAATTCACATCATATACGAGAATTCAAATATTGAAACAGGCTCTAAATAGCTTTCCTATAAATGAACAACGGCTTACAAAAAAGTAGACCTTATCTCAATCCAAGTGCGAGGCACCTTTGAAACTTTTACCCATCTGGTTTTGTCTGTGATGTCTCAATGAGATGGCAGGTGAAATATAAATACTGGAGTAAGGCTTCTTTGGACATCTATGATGAAAAGCGCTGGTATCATGTTGTATAAATGAAAAAGATACATTAAGGGCTAGGATTCGAGTGTAAGGATATACAGAACAGTATCACCGTTCCTTCTCTGTAATATTACCTCTACAGATCCAGTTATTATTCATCGCTATCACGTCACTCTCACTATTATCGAATCCACGAATTTTTACAACGAAATAGACAAGTACAAAACTTCGTCAAATATTTATCGGTGGTTTCAAATTTCAGGTAGAAGAATTACATATCCCAAAGAGCCTCAGCAGGTCTTAAGCTCCGGGCCTATCTTTTTCGCCTCCCCTTCGATAGTCAACTATGCAGTAGTGATATCTTCGCTTGGGTGGCCAATATTATAATTAATTATAGAATAATGATAGATAAACCAGCAAGTAAGATAGACTGGAATGGATTGAAAAAATACGAATTTTAATTTATGAGGTGTGTGCGAAGTAATGAAACACTGAAAATGAAAAAAAAATTCATAAGAGGTGCTCATTTTTCAAAATCACTCAGAGAAATTGACCTCTAACATTCATAGCTTGCTTTTTATGACATTACTTTCAATATCATTTTCTTACGCAACATGAGAGCCACGTTTCTTCGTTACAGCTTTTCTCCGTTTTTGATACAGAACTCGAAGCGATCCGTCTGTACAGGATATCATTTCATTGAGTAAGAATAACTTCTAAGCACTCCACGTAATTATTCAGTGTTTTCAAACGATTGTATGGGACAATTTTACGACTCCTCACTGTCAAAAACGGAAGGTTATTCAAAATTTGAGTCACCTGTACGCAAGAAAATGATTGTTTTTTTCATTCGGTCGTCCTAAAACCGGTATTGTTGGTCTATCTATGAAGAAAAGAGCAAGGAAGGCTACCTTCAAATTCATCATTGTTTAATAAGAAAACTATACCAACGGTAAAGGGTATGCTAAATATTAAAAGTAAACGCTTCTGCCATATCAGCCATTGTCAACACCTGAAATAGAAATTTCAAAGTATGTAAATATTGAAATATAACTTTCCATTTACAGTCATTGAATGACCAAACTAACGGTAGAGGAAATGCGGACTGAGAATCATTTAGAACAGGTTTAACTAGTACAATGAACTGGGATTCTAAAATGCGGAGCTCTATAGAACCTGGCACCGAGACAATTACTGCAAAATCGTTGAGACTCACCGGTAGATCATACTTTTTTGCATGAGTGAGAGTAGTGGAATGAGTGGGAGTTGCGAGAGGCAGATTGGGGTGGAAACTTCTGCCAGCAGGCGCAATACCCAGAGCTTCGCTGGTAGAGCCTACGTATTCAGACGCACAATGTACACGACGGTGTTTGCAATTAATAGACGAGAGCATGTTTTTTGGAGGTTTGTCTTTGCAAGTAAATCTTGACCCGATATTGTATTTATTAATCAGATGAATTTTAAAGTTAACATGAATGAAATATTTTGACAACAACGAGACCCGATCTTTCTTCAGTTCTTCAGACTGTGGACCGAAAAAACGGTTAGGTCAAATGAATAGAAATCTTCCTTCGAGACTGTAGTCAAAGTTAAATATGGAAAATATTTCGAATCTAGAAAATTTCTGATCAAGTTTTCAGCGAGTATTAGTGGAGATCCATTCGCATTAAAACATCCTTTTAAGAACTCGAGTTCATCATGTAATGAAGCGAAATTAGAGCTAACAGCGTCAGCACGTGTGTATAAAATTAGACGTTCATTATTCATGTGTGAACATGTTCGTAGCAGGCTATGTCAGTGCTTGTGCATCGGAATGCGAGAGGCGCGTGAGACGCTGCGGGATTTCAAGCGTAGACGTTGCACTCCTTGGTTCAAGCAAAGTTAATTACGCAGCGCCGAACGTAGGCTGCAACGCGATCCAGGAAAATTCTAAGAATGTAGACAATGCAGGAGCCGCTGATAACAAGCAAACGGCCACAGGCTCAGATGTAGGCGTGGAAACGAGTCTCGAGCGAAGTATGACACTAGATTTGGAACACACTGCCGTTTTAGGGAATAAAGACCAGTGTGAGAGGGGCAGAGCTAGAATTCGGGTGGAAGATACAACTTGCTCGAACTGCGAGCTGGGATATAATAGCTAATCTCTAATAGAATACTGAGATAGCCCACCCGAAGCAGCTCGTTTGAGTCGGTCAGACTGAGTTACTGTATGTGAGTTTTGCAGTCCGCCAATGCTCGAGAGTTGGGGAAATAGAATCCCGAGTTAAATCAGTTCAATACTAGTCGGATTAATTGTGTCTAATCTTCCAGCTCGTTCGTTCTCTGTTTACCGGGTTACAGCGAAGCTCATTTGAACAAATAGGCTGTTACTAAATTGATAGAATTGTCACTGTTCTCCTTCTCACGATATACTAATTCACCCTTTGCATAATTAGATTAATTTTTATGAATATAAGAAAAGGCATTTCATTTCTCCACGGAGTAGCGTTAGATACCTGTGCGACCTTGCTGCTCAGCCGAAAGCCGCTACCAAGAAGCTGAATACGAATGGAATATCAAATCGCACTACCGGCAGAGGTCATTCATTTTCATGCATGCGTTTTATGCACGTGCTAACAAGGTCTTGATGCTATTGATCTTGAAAAAGGGACAACAACCTAAAACACTCATACCAAGACCAGTAAATGTGGGTTTTCGATGAATAAAGCGGTAGAATTTATTATTCTATCGGGAAATTTTGAATCCGAGAAAGATAGAGACCCATTTTCCTCCAGGTCCATCGTAAATGAATGTTTTTTTGTTTTTTGAAAAATTTTCGGAATGGTTGATTTTTCGAAGCATTTTCTACATGCGCGATATCGATAGTTTAAGGATTCTTAAAACGACTCTCTCTCAAGTTGTGATGTGTTTTAATAACTATTTTTAGCCTCCTTCGGTACAACAACGCAAGTGTAAGGTTACCCCTTTGCATATATCGTTTTCTAATTTAGAGTATATGTGCCAAGGAAAATAAAAATAAAATAGCGATATATCGGAGGGAGAACCATTCTAAGTTTGAAAAAGTTAATCATTCCCGTAAAAACTCCCCAAAAACGTAATTTTCTAGCAAAGTTGAAAAATTGAACAACTGAAAGAACTGAAGTTTTGAACTATTGCAAAATCTCTATTTTAAAAAATTAGTTTAGGCTGCAAAATTCAGTCACGGAAAGTTACAATTAGTATAAATATCGTTATAACTCGGGAAACATTTTTATCGAGACTTTTGACAACATCAGCTCGACAGTTGACCATACCGAGCGATAATGAGTTCATACACTTTTTCATCTTAAATAATGTTTGACTTAATTTTCTCTAGCATTGCCGCGAAAACACCAGATCGGGTGTTGAAAATGTTGAAAAAAAGACCTGTACTTTCGTCCAGATGCCCATCTCAGCTCTGTGCAACTGTGGGAACTGAATCATTGAGCAAGATGACTCGATCTAAAATAATATACAAACGACGTGACTGAACGACCAACCTTGCATCGTAGAGAGCATAGGCTCATGAATACGTCCTGAGACCTCACTGAGGCAGTCGTGCGGCTGAAGAGGGCTTCTTTAAAAAAAACTTTATTAATTCCCAACACGTTGGGTTTTCAATGCCTTACAACTACTGGCGTGGTGAGGAATGTGAAGAATGTGTGGTTCAAGCTTCCTATTCTAAGGGAAGTAGTCGCTGGTTACGGTACGGTTTCACGCGTGACGAGGGAGATTGTTTCAGATATATTTACCTGAATTTTTCATGCTTTCTAAATAAGAACTGTGACATACCTTTCATGATTCTGGCATTACAACTCACATGGGAACTACTGAGCTTACTTTGAAATTACATTTTTTAAATTCTATTAAAATTGGCCTACTTTGACGAGCGAAGACACTCTCCAGGAATCTGATGTCCTGCCCACTGCTATAACCTAAAATTTTAAAACTATCACAAATGGGGTGGTCAGCTTCTAGTGAGCGATTTCTAATACTACTATTTGGATGGCTTGGAGACGCTCTACCGGTACGGACAGCAATCCCCCTGTGCTCTGCTGTGCGCGTCGCGAAGTGGCGAGGCGTCTCCCCACAACACGTAGCACTACACTGCCTACACGTGTATTTATAGACGACGCAATTCCGCAAGAACACAGAGACTCTATCAGTAAACCGAAAAAACTACCAACGGTGAAGTTATTTCGAAAAACAATTATCCTGAGGATAATTTGTGGGTAGTATTTAGACGCGAGACGTTTTAGTTCCCAAGATACACAGTTATTTTGAAAGCTGGGCATGTATGGTAACGAAAGATACACTTATTTCCTTGGAACATTAATATAGGTAGATTTTCCCCTTCATTGGTAGATTTTTTCTTTAGATTCATCTTGATGCATATTGCAGCCGATTACAAATCCTCGACTTCTACCAGCCTGTTATGAATTAGTGAATCTACGGTAAAACTCATAGGCAATGAAGGATTATGTTACGGACGGAGAAAATAAATTGAAGAACTGAAACTTTTGTAAATTCCTTAATAAAGGTAAACTTTACTAACTTAACGAGTTCAGGATCAAAGTGAGTGAGGCTTAGTGGTGATTTAGACTCTGAGGTCTCTCAGGAGTTACTATCGCCTATTTCATTCGCTAATCGTCCGCTGCTGAAGGAGCTCAAGAATTCACAAACAGAGCTCTCTTAAAAATCACGCACTATATTCCTGAAGAGCACGCGAATAATCTTGGGTGCATACAGAATTGAATAAATTACTACAAAGTAGCGGCACATTCTTCATGAAATATCGCTTACATTGTTAGCTCAGACGCCTGCGCTGCAAACAGCAACCGATCGCCGCGCTCAATTCTTCGCTCCGATGCCAGACGGATTTTTCATGAAGTCTGCGAGCCCTAGATCTTTCTTGCACGAGGACGCATTAGTCCGATTGGGGTGAGGTACTGTACAGGTGCATAAACCATGCACTACCATGCCCACTGCCGGGATGCCTGCTTATCCTTGTGCACAATTCTGGCCTAGAGCGATCCATGGGCTTCATGAATAGGTAATGTAAGATTGATCATGACCCTCTTCCACAGGGGCTTACGATATTATGTGAAGTTTTTATGGGTAATCGGTCTCCATTTGCATTGATGTGCATGACAACCAGGGCAATAGACTTTTTTTAACTCACTGTAACTGCATTCAATGACTGATTCAATTGCTCTAGCACTACATGGACTAAAAGTAAAATATGACAGACAAAGCCGGTTTGCGTGAGCTTTGCGAGAGCTCAAGTCAAGAATGTTATTTTTGTTGTATTATTATGGTTATCATCTAGGAATTGAAGTCCCAACTTGGCCATTAAGTAAAGCTTTGCGTAAATATTCCTCAAACAACTGAGCCCATATTAAGCATTAATTTTCCTCAAACTTATGAAGAATTACTGTAAACAAAGAGATGAGGTCCGCTGAAACGGCACTGAAGGATTTCTAGAACGACATAAAATATACTTATCGCTAAAAGACTACGAAAACAATAAGTTATACAGAAAGTCCTCGTTAAGAAAAATAGTTAAATGAACGCTGAAGTAGTTTTGCCCGTTTGAATTCAGCTGGACAGTATCAGCCTAAACGTTTTGAGAAATTCTAACTTATTCAAGGAAGTTGAATGCTAAAATTATGCTTGTTGGACATATTAATCACGCTATTCAATACAGTTTCAATTGGATATGAAAGCCAACGACTGGCCAATGGGGGCTAATTATTCCTTTCGTATTTATCTCACGTAAAATTTAAGAAAATGATTAGGAATAGTAGAAATTCGCTGATTATGTTAATTTATTTTAAAGAAAAAGCAACTCAATACTTTTCTCTGTCTGTATCAAAACTCAAGTAAGGGACCAGGCAAAAGGGTGGAAAGCGAGTAAATGAGTTTGAAGATTGTTGAAGTATTTTTTTCCGAATGAAATATTGCAGCAATGCAATTTGGACTGCACTCTAAAACAGTATCTTTCCGTTACTTTTGAAATTTTCAAAGCAGCAAAACCACTTAAATCGAAGTAAATTTAATTACATCTTCAGGACATTATATTTTCCTTTCAAATGGAAGGAAAAACTATTGCATTGAAGTACTTCAAAAAGAAGGCTTCAATTTTACTACCCATTAAATATCATCCTGCTTCTGAGTTTATTACATAGTATTGCACTGTAATTCAGTTTGTCCAAGGAGAAACAAGTTTCAGTTTAAAGTATTTTAAGCTACTGAGCGCTTAGGAATTTTTTATTATAATCGTAACGAAATACCCAGAGGGAAAATATGTAGTTATTCATGCGTTATAAAATGGAGATTTCAAATCCCGTCTTTCCGGTTTCGGTAGCATATTGAAGAAGATTTCCATCGAGTGAATCATTGAATATTTCTTCGAATAGCAGAATGTCGAAGAAAGTTTCTCAAAGCCGTCAAAAGTTGAATAAAAATTCCAGGAGCTATGAGTGCTGCGTGAGATTTCGCACGGTAGCAGAATATCGAGGTATACGAGTATACGACGAGGTATACAAGTATACGTCGAGGTATACGAGTACATGTTGAGGCATATGAGTATATATCTAGGTATACGAGTATACGTCGAGGTATATGAGTATATGTGCGTTGAGGTATACGAGTACATGTTGAGGTATACGAGTATACGTCGAAGTTTATGAGTATATGTTGAGGTATACGTGTACATGTTGAGGTATACGAGTATACGTCGAAGTATATGAGTATATGTTGAGGTATACGTGTACATGTTGAGTATATAAGTATATGTTGGGCATTGCAAAGCAGTATACGACGTATACTCGTTGAATAGCAAACGTCGAGGTATACGAGTATACGTCGAAGTATATGAGTATATGTTGAGGTATACGAGTACATGTTGAGGTATACGAGTATCTATCCCGCATTAACCGTGGCAAATTGAAAATTAAGTGTACCAGATTTTTTCAAGCGTGTCGCTAGTTTTCTCGATCAAGTAATGCAATCTCATTTATAATTTAACATTGTGCTACATCAAGGTTCTCCTACGATCTTATTCATTTGAAAACTTTATGTTCTTCAGCATTTGCTTGACATGTTGATATTTGTTCATACCAGCTGAATACTGACGAACGCCACTTGAATGAAAAACTAAAGTTAAACATAAATCCTCTGCTCTTTGAGAATATTGTTTTTTTATTTCATTATTTTGAGGAACTTCTAAAGCTCTCTCTTCCCTGAGCTCAAACAATAAGAGGAAAATATTGTATTCTTACGAATCAGATCTAAAAATAACCAATGGCACTCTCAGCTTGCCAACAGCTTTACTTGCTTGTCAATACTTGCGTATTTCACGCAAAGATTAAATCCAAATTCGAAAAGCAATAACCCCAATTTTATTGAGAGGGGTAAACATTCAGTCGATGGTGTGATTTGATGCGTTCTGTGCACGGATTTTTCATTTGTTTTCTTGGCACGCGGAACTTCTTGCGAGAGCCCAAAAAACGAACCTCTCGGCTCTTTAATTCTCGCCTTTCTGAATTCAGGCGCACGAATGGAACAGACGCGGTGGGGTTTATTCCATGATATGCATTCAGATAGTGAAATAGTAGTCGCCGATTATTATTATTATCATGTTGAAATTAGGTAATCGTAGGTAGTAAAATCAGCACCCTATGTGTATATGGCACCGGAATGAGGCGTAAAATACCCCGATAGGGAGTAAAACAGGAAGTAGCAGGTAGAAAGACCAGATAAGACGTACCATTTACCGTTACCTGCCCCAAGAGCTGGGGCATCCTGGCAAGGAAACGAGGAATGCGCCTCTGGCCAATCTCAGTTCCTATAGGAGATATTTCCACGGCACCAGGCCGTACTTCCTCTTCAAAGTACGAAAATATTCACAGATAGCTAGCACAATAGTTAGCCCGTTCCGTAGGGCAAGTTCACACAATAGGGTAAATCTGCCGTTTAAATTCGTTAGAGGTCAGTTACTCAAGTTTTATGGTTACGTTGTCGGACGAAACGTACGTTGAAATGAGATTTGACGGCGTCCTTGGAAAGCGGCGCAGACTTCCGAAGAACTCGTGTACATTTCTGGTGAAATCCGTTAGCAGGCAAAATAGCTCGCTGTCAGTTTCTTCCAACTTTGAATGCGGCGTCGTTTGACATCTCAGTGTTTAAATTTACTGGTAGAACTGAAAATTTAATCTCGGAAACATTCTTAATTGATCTAAAACTATTTCCATCCATGTAATGTTTCTTAATTCACTGATTATCATTTTGCAGAACTTGTAAGATTGAAGCGCTAATTGCGGCGATGATACGCCGTACTAGACGCATTATGAGACAAATGAGTTAAAATCCAAACCCTATCAAAGATTTTTTCAAACATGCGCAAATATTCTCTAAGTTATCAGTCCGTAAAAGTAAAACGTGAAATTTTCAGTTAAGTTTCATTGAATAATTTCCAATTTGATCGTAACCACTAGCAATAAACCTCGAATACGTCATGAATTGTCAGGAATTTCTATGAAGGTTATTTTTAATTTTTATTTTATTTTTTGGGGTACACCTCAAATGGTCTTAAATTGATCAATTATTTGTAGCTCACCATTTAAATTAACTCGGACAAACCTATAGCGAATTATTTTTCTTTGATGAACTTCTGTATTATCACGAATCTAACTTTGTGTACGAATATTTGTTTTCAATAGTGTATTTAGCATTGTACTCGTTCCGACTCACAGGTTGTATGAGCGGACTTGAAGTTTTGTCCTTTTAACGAATTCAAACTCTTTTAACCATGCAGTTCCTTGAAATGAATTTTTATTTGCCTCTACAACCCACATTAGAACTTAGTGACCTACGAACTAATAACTACAAAGAATTTGTAGCGACTAGTACTTTTCTCTAGGATTAAATTCTAATATAATTTATCTTTAATCACGAAATACATTTATGAAAGGGATGCCCAATTGCTGGTCCAACAATACCCTACATCGCAATGTAATTAAACTTTTGATGCAGTTATGGAAGTAATTAATTTGGGAAGTAGTGATTATCAGAGAGAAGATAAATAGTTTTTTTAACGTTTTGTGTCCTCGTTGAGTCCAAGTCGCAAAAGAGTAGATGGAAACAAGAAGAACCTTGAACTATTCAGACCATTATTCATCAAAATTAATCGTCTACTTGAGACTCGACACCACCTGCTATACCTTAATATAACTTCTAACACAGCGTTAACTTAAGTTTTCAAATGCATGTATGCATATGCGAGATACAAATTGCAACTGAGCATACATATTCGCAGGAAAACACCGTTAACTCGATTTCAAAGCTAGACTTTGTTCTAGATAAGCAATGTCTCGCCGCAGTCTACCTACAGCAGACACTTCCGACCTCTCTCCCGTGTGACCAGTTTTTGCTCCGCTGGACACGTACTGCGTTTTGGAGTTGGACTAAACGCCGTGAATGAGACATTACAATTCAAACGCAATTTAATTGTTGAAATGAGATGTCACGTTATTTTTAATGGTGTCCTTTTGAAAAAGTTGGGATGAGAGATTCGTTGGTTTACCTCCGGTCGTTTTGTAGCGCGGCCGGTGCAAGAAAATTTGGACACTCCGGAACGCATGGTAGGAATGAGGAAGTGCGTACCTGTTTCTGTGTTGCCGACACGCGCGTATAAGAATAATCTGACCTGTATGCCAGGATTACAGTGCAGTGCTCAGTTGTACGGGTAGGTCTTCGAGACAAACAGCAAACATGAAGTCGGTGAGTGATTTCATTACCCTCCCTCACACAAAAGTTTTGAGGTGTCTCTCAACCCCGTAATAACCCTCTTGATGTATATTTTTCGGAAAAAATTCATAAGAATGAATTCAAATATTAGACAGAAATATTTATTTGTTTCCAAAATAGTTGGACTCCTGTAACTCGAGAAAAATTCTATTTAAGAACGAGACTTGATGATACACTTAGCTATGAATTATTAGAATAAACATCTTGCTAAATGCAATCCTCTCTTATACATAAGTACAGTTGTGCACGTTGTGCATCGTACTACGTTGGACGTTTGTCCTAAGAACTGAAACGTCTTTTTCTCCTTTGAGAGAATATTTTTGGAATCCTTTATAATTCTAAATGGTTAACGACGGATATATATCAGCTCGAGGTCTGTTTTTGTCATGGCGTACTTTCCGAATCTGGGAACCAATATCGAATTTGCCTATATAATGGCCTTGAATTTATGGCTCATCAAATAATTAGCATCCAGATGATATTCTTGGTCTTCAAAGACCGTGAAATAAACAAGACATTTGTAAAAAAAATTCATAGTCTTAACGTGTGGTGCGATGTACGAGTCTATACTGCACTGTAATATGTACAGTGTATGCCTCCCTTAGCGGCACAGGAGGGAAATATGTGTTCGAAACAGGAAAAAGCTGTTCATTCATTTTGGAAATATCATAGCTATCTTTAGAGCTAAAAGATCAGTGAACAGAAGAAATAATTTGCAGCTGTTGAAAAGATCACAACGAAAGGGGTGAAAATTAGTGCCATTTTCTCAGGATCAGAAGTCACGCTAGTGTTGAAATTTATGGAAATTTAAGGAGAATACTGAAAATTTATGGTCATTAATGAGAATTTATTGAAATGGTGTGCCTTAAGAGCGAATCTGAAATTTCCTTATATACGGTATAGAAAATGCTATCAGGTCATTAAGTAGGAAATGTCCGATTCCCTTCTTCACCACGTCTGACAGATTGTAGCTTTCATGTTCTTTTCTTAACATTGCATCATAGGACAATCGCTTCATCACTTTGACAGATGCAGTCGATTTTAAAATCATGCTGTGACTAATGGTTATTGTAAATTATTGTTCTGGAATCGGGTCTTAAGCAACGAAGCTTCGATTCCTACTGTACATATGGAACCATCTGAAACAAATTAGAGAAATAAAGAAACTGGACAAGTGGGCACACCCCCGAATTGAACTAGCATCAAATGACACTTAATCTTGAAACTCGCTGTTCCTGGACGGCAGGGCGAAACACGGAACCGTTTTTGCATCGTGTGGTTACGAGTGATGAAAAACCGTGTCACTGTCTGTCACGTTTTTCAGGCATAAGACAACTTTTTGCAACGAAGAAAGTTTGCGTGTGAAAAAGATGGAAAAATACCTTTTTTTGACTTCATAACCTATCGTTTTCTAGAATTCTCTGTTGCTGACTTGAATGAAGTACCCACAAGATAGCAAAAATGTATTGAGATAT
The DNA here is from genome assembly GCA_014899125.1 of Orchestia grillus. Lineage (NCBI taxonomy): Eukaryota > Metazoa > Arthropoda > Malacostraca > Amphipoda > Talitridae > Orchestia > Orchestia grillus. The sequence goes on from VOMN01125624.1 coordinate 29,975, forward strand.
CGGGTGTTTGATTGATTTAATTTCATTGTTTTTCATTGGAAAGACAGTAAAATAAACGTCAGTTCAAAATCGCACATTTCAGTCCTATTGACTTAAAGATATGCGAACGTAGACGGAAAACAGTATCAGCAATGAATTTGATTTATGATCCCTCGCACCTTTCAAATTTTAGGCCTCCAAATTTGCCGATTGAGAAACCATGATTAGAACAAGCTCAAAATTTTCGTTATTCGTAAAAAAGTTCCTGCGTAGGAAATGGGTGACGATCCGTGAGTAATAGAAGAGTGATGGAAGATGTATGATGTGTTGCGAGTAATAAGTTGTGATGGTAATGAGTAGTGATGGTGATGAGTACTGATAGTAATGAGTAGTGATGGTAATGAGTAGTGATGGTAATGAGACATGAACGACGAAAATGGGCGCAGAATGACGAAAACAAATAATTTTAAGTGATGTTGCCGTCCGAACATAAAAGATTTCGAGTTTATAGCAAATATCTTTGAACACAAACAGAAGTAGACACAAAACTATTTGTTCAATTGAGCACGCAACAAGTGTTGCAGGTAACAAACGTGGGCAGAATAATGGCTCATAATAACTTTTTCGCGACGTACAGTAAATAGAGGTGAAGAATTTAACTACGTAAAGAAGAATTAACTCTCAAAAAACGATTCAAGTTTAGGAATGGAAGTAATGTCTCCCAGGATTTATCACTATTCGAATACCGTCAGTCTTAAGAAAAGACCACTTTGAAAATCCTCCACTTCTAAATAAGTTGCACAGTCTCAGCTTACGCGATTTCTTAAAATCATCTAGTACTAGAAAGAGAGAGAGAGAGTTAGAGAGAGAAGAGAAAGAGAGAGAGAAAGAGAGAAGGAGAGAGTGAACCTGGTGTTTCTATGTAAGAGTTCATGTTGTTTTGTTCACCTCCTTTGGGATCACAGTTGAGAAGCATTCGAATTGGAAGACGACGGCCAAGTTTCAGAGCAGAAATGAAATCAAAAAACTGCCCCACACCAAATCCCGGAGGTCATGGGGGACGATATTGTTTGTGCTGCGTCGCCGGGTGCAGAAAATGGCTTCGTCTTCTGAGATGAAATGTATTTTGGCTTCTGCTAAATGTCTATACGTATGGGGTCGATAGTCGTTTTCATGTACGTGATCGTAAATAGGAAATAATATTTTTAATTCTATCGGTTTACCGCGAGCTATTCAAGAATTAGTCTGTTACCTGAAAATAACCAATGAAATTTGTTCAGAAATCGTTCTTTTATTTAATTCCAACAGTAATTTGCTCGAAAGGCTTGAGAGCATTGCTTTGATAGCGTGAGCAAATTTTCGATAACAGAAAAATATGAAACGAATTGAAACTCAATCGGTTGCCGAATGTTGACGCAATCTTTTAATACAATATCGATTCAACTTTCCTGAAATTACTGAATGTTGAGAAAAATTAAGGAAAAGCCTAATATCAGTTAGTCCTCAAAATATCAATCACGAGAAAAATATTTTTGTACGAGTGCATCAGTCTTTGTCAAAGCTTTGTTCGAGTTTCCATAGCTGCGGCGTTCACGCATTTTAATGCCTGGAAGCGTCTCTTCAAAATCACCCATTTTCCTGTATTCATTTAGGTACTTGGTAAAAAGCTTATCCTCTCGTATGTCCGTTCGATAAAAGTTCTTTTGCGATTTCAGTTGTTTGATTTTGTTTGAATTGCAAATTGCTTGGGCTTTTGCTTTCTTATTTGGATAGCCATTTTATGGTTGGTGGGTTTGATGATTTACATATATAGTTTCTATCTCCTCTTCAATGTATATATATACCAAAGAATGAAATATAATTCAGCACATGAGCTGAATGTATCGGACGACATAATTCCCGATGCACATATTATTTTCATTAATATTTTCAAACAATTTAAACAATCTATCACCAGAAATTCACATGAGCTAAAAATTATGCGAGACTTATTCAACCAATTTAAAGGACATTTTTAAACATCGCTCCTTCAGGACCCGAATAAATTCCATGACTTTTACGGCATGGATTAGCAATTGTGCTTTTTCTCAATTTCATTCCACGGCTGTTGTACTTAAAATTTTATTTGCCTAAAACGCACTCATTCTAACACGGCATCTATAGAATGCCTTAGAAGCCTTCGAACTTCCCGAAGTGTACAGTTACCTATATTTAAAAATGGCCATCTAAGTACAGAAACTCAAGATAAAATTTGTGCCATATTTAAATGACGTAGTTACTGTGGTGCCGAATTGTCCGAATTATTAACTATCAGCGATCGTGTTCCAGACCGTTTTAGCCTGGGCCGCAGCAGCCGCAGTGTGGGCGATCACAGCCGCCGCTCCCATCACCCCAGAGTTCCTGCTGGGGGGACTGGTGGTCGGGAACGCAGCCCTCATTGCCTGCGTGGTCACTGACTGCAACGGGAGGTCAAGAGGCGGAGGAGGAGGTAACAATGAGTCACGTGTACTATATACAATTTGATGTCACGAAGCATCAAATTAACAGGAAGCATCAAATTTACATCAAATCATATAATATACGATTTGATGTCAGGTATGATAAGTTGGCGAGGCTGTTTGCTAGCTGGAGAGTGAGTGTGTCAGGTACATCTCAGGATGAGTGATTCCATTGTGAAATGAAGATTAAAAGCGTTACCTCATTATACAGTGGGGCCCACAAAAAAAAATCATTATTTAAAATACTAGTAACTCCGTAACTAAAGGCCGTATAAACTTCTACATGCTGTCATTTTCACTTGTATTTAATGTACTTTCATAAGGTCAGACCATTCTAAATTTATAGGAATAGTTCAAGAATATGTAGATCAATTATAAGTGAGAGTCATCTTTTTTTGACATTGCGCGAGGGCAATTCTTAAGACGCAATCGATCTATGTTTTTAATTCATAAAAGTAGTTAATGTGTTGTATAAAAGAGGAAAAAGGAAGTTTCTCATCTCAATATCTTAAAGATAATGCTATAAAACGCCTCCACACGACCTTGAAGAATTGCGTTATCGC
>VOMN01125626.1:0-11231 GCA_014899125.1 Orchestia grillus
ACATTTGCCTTTCAACTTCCATTTTTACAGACGGATACGAGATAAATTTTTGAAGGGTCTCAACATACAGTATATCTGGAAAGTCAAAAAGTCTAATCGGATCATAGCACACAGCTGTAAATTTTTCCAATTAAGCTCAAGCAAAACCCCATGAGCCCGCACCGGCCAAATTGCGTCACAGCAGACACCCACCGGACCACTGCCTCCGGTCAGGATTTTATGCAATTTTAATCACAGCGTCCGACGGCAGGAAATATGTTCGCGGTGGTATTTGATCGACCGTTCATGTATTTTGTACGGTTTTGCATTAATTTACTAATTAAATTAACGCCAACTTTCGGATGCCTGTGTGTTCAGGGTTGATTTCCGCAATTAAGTTTTTTCATCTTTTCGAACTCTGATGTATCATTGCTGCGGTAAAATTGTGCTCTAAAGAATTTCCGTTGATTGATAGAGTATACAGTATACTAGTGAATTCTGATTGTTTTAAGACTGAAACGTTTTCATGTTATAAGAATAGTGTTGGGAGAAAATACAAAATACTGGTACTCATATCACAACATGAAGCTGTGGTAGAGTATTAGGTAAAAAGATTTCCCAGACTGACTGGAAATTTCTTTACAGTCTTCACATGTTTCATCATCACTTAAAAATGTTGATTTTCGTCGATAGAGATGAAAGAAACCGTCAATCGTAAGTAATGTGGAGTCGCATTTTTCGGGAGCTTTTTAGACGCAACACGAAATGCAGACGTGACCTCACGCTCACCTTTTTCCTAATAGAAAGTTTTTGGCTCGTCTTGCACATACTGTACGCGTCCGCTCTACAGATTGTTTGAGTGCGCGCTGTAGATATTCTGAATGATTTTATAAAGTTATTCTTTTCCCTTGAATTTAAGTTTCATCCAAACATTTGGGGAAACACTAAATGTTAGAACTGAATCATATTAGGGTTAAAAACACATTCTGAGGCTTTTTTCACTGAGATTCCAATCATGTTAAGTATGAGTTAATTTCATTTTCCACATTTCTGGCGTGAGATAATTTTTTTATCAGAGTAAAAATCAACCGAACCACAACCGTTCAATATACGTATATTCTGCTCTGCCGGCACCACCGCCAGCTTCTTCTGTGGCCACCTGAAAAGAAAGCTTCGAGTTCGGCGTGATGAAAAAGCCAAAAGATTTCCCGCCATTGTTTGGGATAATACGAGAAATGAATCCCCGTAATATCTCCGCCCAGAATAAAAGCCACTGACTTAATTGGATCAATAACTAAACAGAGCTGTGTGCCAAAGTCCAGTTTTGCTCCCTGGGCAAAATAATCGGCCTCTTCCGGGGTCTGCTTTTGAATGCGTTCTTAAATTTAGGAGAGAAATAAGGAAGTCGCCACAAAGTGCGTTGCTTCTTCTACTGCCGCGTAATTTTCTTGCCTAAACAATCATATATACATTGGGGAAATAAATCTAACCCGCCATTCTCGAAGCAAAATTTTCTCCCATGATACTGAATCGAGTATAAGGCAATAATAACTGTTGAACTGAACTCTAATATTTCAGTTTCAGTTTAAACTACTCAACGTAACGCTGCCCAAGTTACCATGCTCAACGTCTTCTCCTAACTTTAATTCTTCTATTTTTCAATCTTCAAAATTCTTACTAAACATGCCCGCTCTGTAAGCTAAAACATCCCACGTTTTAAATTCTCCACTTTATTTTATCCAATGCAGTCATACTTGACATATTCAAGTAGACACCTGAGAGAAAACTTCTCGTTACAAAGCTGCAGGAATTTACAAGGAATGATAGAAGAAAATGTCATTTTTCTTGATCAGACAGAATCGTTAGCAAAATTCAGATTTCGAGAAAAGACAAAAGTTACGAGTGGTGTTTCTGAATGTTCAGGGCCTTCACAGCTTTTCCCATTTTTTTCAGTTAAAGGGAAAGCCAAATGCATTTTAAGAAGCAGCTGTGTATGTACTTCCAATGTTCTATCGCACAATTTCCTTGATAACATCAAGGTCCTGGAAGAAAACGTTGTAAAAAGCTGTCTTGCAAAGTAAAATATTTCACTTAATTCAGGCAATCAGTTCAAAAGCTAAGACCCTCTCAGAGGACAACATTTTTTTCTTCCTGTTGAAGTCTTTTCTTGATGATTACTCCCAAGACGTTGGCTGCAGGGCCGGCAGCTGCGTATCCTATCATTTTTAAAGAGCGACTCCAGACCTGATTCCCAAGTTAAACTAATCGGTCATTAGCTTCAAATACTAAGCTACAATGTTATTATGTGCTATGATATTATTTAAATTCCAATGGATGAGTAATGAGGATTTCTGTACACAATCATTTCTAAAAACACGCCAGGACAGAAGTCTATTGGATACAGATCAGGAATCGAAGGAGGCCATTCTTCCTTGGTTAATAAGTCCGAAGTCTTGAGTCATCGTTACGCTCGTTTGGACGGGGTGGCGGGAGCTCTATCTCGTTGGCAGAGAAATTGACCTCTTTGGAATATAGTTTCACTACGGTCTTCACCATGGGCTCCAGAACATATTGCTCGTAAGTTTTAACTTTAATTTCCCCTCCGTGGAGTTTTCCAGGGACTTACAATCGTTTTGCAGCCACTCCTGCCCAGGCCGTGACACCGCAGGTTTTTGAGTTCGGCTGCCGTTCCTGATATTCGCAGTTTTTGCAAATCCCCAGGGAGAACAGCTTCCCAAGGAAAACACTTGTGCTAAACGAAATTCATGCACGAATCAAAATTGAGCAAATTGGTATTCATTGTAGAAAACTACATAAGATATACAATTTTCAATTGCTCTGCTTTTGTTTAACTATGGTAAATAAGCTTTTGACCACGCTTCGGGTATTTATGCCACCCCAATGTACGTACACGATTAGCCCACATTAAACTACTCAGTAGACTTTCCCTTATTCCTCAAAAAAATTTGCCATTTTCTCCCAGGTCATTAGCAAAATCATGTGGACACCCATGAAGACACGTTCCCTTCGTTCGCTGAGTCCAAGGCCCCCTGGAGTGTCTGCACCCGTCGTCTCACTTTCCATTCGGCGGCCCAGACCCAAGGAGGAGAGCCCTGAAAGTTCCAAGTTTATCGCCTCAGGCTCCAGTCCAATGAGCCAGCGAGTTATAGAATCCTTGCGTATTTTCAATGTCTTAGGGCCTCCATTTTTTGCGAAGCTCTGTAAAGATAGAAGTAAACGAGGTAAGAATCGTTAAAATATTTCATTTGATTGCTTCAAGCTGAGATCCTCCTGAGCATCCCCTTGTTCAAACGGAGAATATTCCTAGTTATCCAAATTATTTTAGCTTACTCACGCTGTAGACAACATTGGTATTTTCTTTCATTGTATTCTAACGTTAAATTTTCAGGTTTGAGGATAGTTTTGATAGTAAATTGTGGTTAGTTCTTCGACAATATGAACCAATACTTACACCCTCACATTGTGAACGTGCCATCATCAACGCCGACTTATGTACATAAAACTAGAGTTCAATTGAAACCTCACACTTTTACAACTCAAATGCGTTCCACTGGCTTATCTAGATAATTGTAGATATTAATTTCTTCTCCTAATTAACTCGGTTACTTGCTGAAAGTTTCGCTCTTTCTGAGGTATTGTTCAAAACTAAAAGTCAGATATTAACCTAAACACATGTGCGTGAATCTTACTATTAAATTCGATCAGGGCATAGCACGTGCAAATCCCGCCGTAGATGACAGTTTAGCAGCTCTTCTCAGCAACATTTGAGCGGGAACGCCTTTGCATGAGTGCGATGTAACGCAGGAATTCGAACTTTCGCTTAGAAATACAGACCTCATGAAATACGCTAGAGCTGAAGCTTTTCTTATCTTTCCTCCTATATTTAGAATGAACCGTTCCTAACTTTGGTTTCAAATGAGAAAACTTTTGCAGCGAGAACAATCCAGTCTTCCAGTGTAATACGCTAGACATTAAGAGAAAAAGATCTGGCAAGATGATATAATATCAAAGTAGAATGCAACAGTCACGTTATAGCACAAAATTACTTCTAGGTTCATGTTTCTTACACGTCTGTCGGAACTGAAGAGCCCTCTTGTGGAAGACAAAACTAGAGCTCATTCGATAAATACCGACTTCGCTTTTTGATGGAAATAGGAGAGTTTTTGCCAGTAGAGCAACGTTACCTTGACGAAAAGTTACCCTGGCCTAACGTTACTCTGACGCAACGTTACCCTGGCCTAATTTTACCCTGACGCAAAGTTGCCCTGGCCTAATTTTACCCTGACGCAAAGTTCCCTTGACCCCATGCAACACTGCAGATCTTTGAACACACTCTCTGATTTGCTAAGTACGCAATTTCTTCGTTGCATTCATACATTCACTCCGTGAATCCGCCCGTGTGTAGAATCGAAGATTTCCAACTGGAGTTTCAATGAAGAGCTCTAAAATTCAGTATGGTATTTTAAATTTGGCTTCATAAAGATATAATCCGATTTAAAACTCTATTCATACCACATTGCACGACGATTGCTTTGAATCAAATAAATTTTCGATTCAGATTCGCTCGTTTGAAGTCACCAAAAGTGAAAAAATAAATTCGCAGCTGCTTTGTGAAACTCAAAAATGGCCACATTCCATGAAAGGACGTCTCTCTTCTTGAAATTAACTTATATCCATTTCGATTCTCATAAATTCAAAAAAGTAAGTTATATCATTGACGCTTGAAACTCAAATGTTCAATTTTAAAGGTTTTCATATCCCAGCATTTCTTGAACATTTGTATTCACATTTACTAAAATATTTTTCGTGAACTTATCTACTTGAGTCTACGTCGGCCCGTCCCCGGGAAGTGAAATGAGTTCTCTCCGGTCTGCTTTGTTCTCATCTAGAAGTGATGTCTACTGTTCTCAGCGGGCCACTCTCGCCAGTACCATTATGGGACCGCACTCCATTTTATCTGCTCCCTAAAACCCTCGTTGGTTGAGACACCGCCAATACCCTGTCGGAACAAGGCAAGCTGCAGTCAGGGTGGTACGAATGTTACCAATATGCACGCACTGCGTAGAATACATATACATGTTTAAAAATACGCTTATATAACACAATCAAAGGTGGCGTCAGCAAGTTGCTGAGAGCAACCAACTTTGCGTCGCAGGAGAAAATTTTTGAAAGGAAATACAGAATATGCGTAGATAAATTCATTTTTATTGCAACCTGATCGTAGGACTCTAATTAGCCTAATTAATTGTTTGCAGTTATGTAACTTGTAAGTTAGCTACGCCTTCGTCTACTCCACCATTAAATAGCCGAAAGCAAACCTATATCTCCGTACATTTGAGCCGCGCTCTAGATACAGCGATAACAATGGTGTAAATAAAGAATACTCACAATATTTAGATATGGTCAGTAACAGGTCTGTCAATATGAGAAGTGCAAACTGGATATATGTAGTATTTTATGACTGCAACGAAAACTGTAAACTGACCTGAAATGTACTGTAACTTAAACAGCAAGCTGTAACGTAATTCTGCCGTTCAAATGCAATAATATTCATTACATCGCCCATAACATCGGTGGAAGACTATTCAACCGAAAGCACGGCCAAATAAAATTGTCTTTGCTGAGTCTCTTAAACTGAAAATAATGAACAATACAACATGTACAGGCCGTCCCAAAAGTAATTGAAGCTTGCGTTGCTGAGTAAACAGGATACCAAATTGTAAGGCGCAGAAGTAACCGACCCTTTTAATTTAGATACCACAGTTCAATAGGACACCTTAATATTTGGTAACATATTTACTCATCAACGCAAGAATCAGTTACTTCTGGGACACCCAGAAGTAACTGATCATAACATCACACAGTTTGTCGGTATCTCTGCTGCGTCGTTGCTGGGCCTCTCTGTCTCTCTTATCATTATTTTCATTGGAAAATGTATATATTAACAGGCTTATGACTATGTATGTATTTATGTGTGTCACACCCTTCGTCAATAAATACGAAGATCATTGCGGTACCTATGCTACAGCTTGAACATAAACTTCCACTCTTAAAGATTCTACATGTAGCTACAAATTATTCCCGGGTCCTGCCGGTGAGTATTGTGTTACTGTANACCAGTACGATTGATGGAAAAAGTAATGTTAGCTTGTAAAGAAGAAGATCGACTGTTCACCGTCCGTCAGTGACACAGATTTGAGAAAAACAGTGACGGCATCTCATACAGCCGAGCATTTCGTTTAAAAAATTTAAAAGATCTACCGGACACTAAGCAAACCCAACCTCGTCAAACTTCCCGGTCTTCCCGTTGGAGTTGGAGATCCTTGGTTTCATCGACGGGCCTAAAATTGGGTCAACACTTAATTCGATCTGTCAACATCAAACAGAATTTGACGGCAGAGCTTAGATCTGCCTCGCTTTTTGTCGTGTGCTTTGCTGTGTGACGTATTGGATCGACTGCCCTAAGCCCGGGAGATTTATTGAGGAGTTGTCCCTGGCGGCTGCGTGTGCAGGACACTGGAGCGTGACGTCCAGCAGGCAGATGGATCTCAGAGAGCAATAATTTTTAATTGGAATCATTGATCTCAGCTCACAAGAAAAGCTCGAATTCTTTTTTCATCTACTAGACACGAGTAATAGTAGAAGTAGTAGTAGTAGTAGTAGTAGTAATAGTAATAGTAGTGCTTCAGTAACTCAGACTATCTCGCACCGAAAAAGAAGGAACCCTTTAGTTTGAACTTAAGAGAACGGAGAATTTTCGCACTAGGTGTATTCCCACACAAGATCCCCTGCGCATAGAAACAGCAAATTAAAGAGGAAGAGGAAGAAAGGATAAAGAATAGTCAGCGAAGAAGGAATAACAAAGGAAAGAAGCGAAGTGGACACAATTGATAGAAGTCCCGAAGGCATATATACAGGGTTTCCCTAAAAATGTACTGAGCTGAGCCAAGACTCAGGTGTACCTGTTTAACTCACAAAGTTATTCTACCCCGTTTACTGGGCCGATGTTGGAAGCATAGAATACCCTCAGGAGTAAGTTGTCTTCATGGAGTATTTTGAATGTTCATTTTAGAACATATTGATTTAAACCTTTTCCTAATTTGAACCCTTTTACTCTGAACTTGGAAATACATCTCTCTAAGCTATTTATAAACTGGAATGGAGCACATCCTTCACCTGCAGGTTAACATCTTTTACTTGAATAATTTGCGCTCCACCCTAGCCACGAAACATTTACTCCTGACCATCACTTTAAAATTGAGCTCGCGATCGTCCTTTACTTTTGCAATGTTCAGCAGATTCACTTTTCTTCCTTTTCGCAAATGCCTCTTAAAAACATAGCTGATTTGAATTGATTTATCGGTTATTTCCAACTATTTCTCGAGAGGTATTTCCATGCATTTTTATTTTGGTCGTATTTTTTAGAATTACACTAATCGAAACACCAGCCTCTCTCCTTGGCAGGCCTCAAATTGGTGTAGATTTCATTTGTCTCACTTGTCCCCCTCGTCCAGACTGCAGAATTTGGTGGTGTCGATAACCATTAGGATGATTTCTCAGAGGGAACGGTCTCGCCTGACGCCTGCGAGCTCAACAAAAATTTAGAAGCGGTTCTCAGAATTGAGAATTTTATTGAAATTCGAAAAACATTTTCCGAGAGCCTCGTGAAATTCCCTCTCTCTATCAAGAAGTTGTCACGACTGAATACCAAATAATAAGCTTGAAAGATACGATAAAAATATAGCACTGAATTATTTAGAGAGGTCAGATATTCCAGCCCCATTGCTGCACTTATTTCAATACCTCGATAGGGAGCCTGAATGTTAAATGAATGTACTCGATGCTATAATCGTTTCATCCAAACATAATACGTTGTTTCACTGATTCTAAGCAAGCTCTTCTTAAGTTTTCAGTCATATATTATAAAATAATTTAGCGAACATGAAAGTACCTGCATGTGCATTATCATACAATATTAGAAAACAATGCGAGTCCACTTTTTTAAGTAGCACTTTTTTGAAATTTTCCCCAATATTCTTAATATCCGTCACATTCAGTAGCTTCAAAGACATTTTGAAAAGATGAATCAGCTGAATAAAATTTCCGCACAAAACCAGGGTTGGTAGTAGTGTGTCGATAGTTCCAGCAATGTTCAAATACATCTATGTATAAAAGAAATAAATTTCTTACAGTATTGAGAGATTGCAGACCGCGCTCTGATGAGCTAATAGAGCACAGAGCGCTTGAGCGAGGCGGGCTGTAAAGAAGTCGGCACCCAACCCAAGCACAAAATTTATATCATTGGCAAATGCAAAATTTTTCTCATTTTTACGAGCAATTACAAACACAGAGCTACGCAGTTAATTAACGTCCCTCCTCGGTGAGATGTGGTACAGAATCGCATTCCAGCCTCTGATTTAATGAAATATTTTGTAAGTCAAATAGCAGATGACTTCCACTAGCGCTGCTGCTGCGAGGGCCAGTAGCTAGTGCGGAAGTTGAGTGTTGTGTATTTTATATACTTTCGAGTGCGTATACATAGCGTGTAAATAGTAGACGATGTGCTTCATATACTTACGGGTGTGTCTAGCGTGTAAGTTGTTCGTGTTATATTATATAAGTTTGCGGGTGTATATAACGTATGTGTGAGCAAAGCGTCTATGCGGAGCGCTATGCGGATGAGTTTGGCATTCAGTCAAAATTAGCGCGTTTAAAGCTCCCGCTTATCAACTGACATCAGATAAACGAACTCTATTCGATTCGAGGTGAGTGCAGTTTTGATTCCCAAATGCCATTTATTCAGGAGGAAATCGCTTTTCAAGACACTGGAAAATATTTTAATCTATAGTAGCCATGCGAGAACCTGATCGGACTTGCCCATGAGTAAGGAAATGTGCCTTTTTGTAGCTAGGTTGATCAGAGCGGCAGGTGTCTTGCAAATAATTGACATTCGCTTAAAGGTTTCAATGGAAAAAGGCAACAGGTGAGGTGGTTAGAGCAATTTATGAAACAGGTGGGCTAGCTCGGTAACAACTATAACATAGGAGTCACGCATTATTGCTTAAGAGTGTGTCAGTAACCACATGAATGGGGATGTTTCTCAAGTAAACTTGATTGGAAAGTTCTAACGAGAATTTGGTTTCATGAAACGTTTAACAGAAATAAAAAATTACAGGTTCAAATTTTTTCAAACCCTGCGTGAAAATTGATTACAATACTGCATTAGAATACTGCATTGTGTGATTTCATTCCAACATTTTTTATTGTTTGCTCTGCAGTTTTTTCAAATAATCACAGGATTATTGACTCGTTCCTCTGCAACTAAATTTTCCAATTTCTTAAAATTGGTTTATTTCGTCGCCATATCAATTTTCTTGAAAAATCTCCCCAAGTCCTGGACCGAATTTAAATGGGGGCTCTAGCTTGCCCGCTGGATATCGCTCTCATGATTACCTTCCAATCATTCTTTACAAATTTACGTGCACTGAAAGATCCAATCAGGGTCAACATCTTTCAGCACGTGCTCATGCTTTGGCTGATGCTCGCGTTCTCAATTAGAATTTTGATGCAGTGATCTTTTTTCCTACTTCCATACACTTTGACCAATTTACTAGTTTCAATGACTGAGAAACAACTCCAAGCGTTAAATTTCCACCGCTATGCTCTACAGTTGGAACTATACTTTTGCCTCAAAACTTCACCTGTTTACACCGAGGGAAAAAATTAATCGCTTTGATCGAAAAAGACAATTTTTATCTAGTGCAATCGAAGTACAGGTGACCAGTAACTCGGATCTCCACCCACTTGAGTTTTGACATAGGATAAGCTATCTTAAACATAACTACATAGTAGGTGAGGTGTTTTTCTAAACCATTAACTTCAGAGTCCTACTTTCTTTAAAGTTCTCTTATGGGTATGTTTAAAATTTCCATGTCACTCTGCTTAAGTTTTTGAGAGCTATTGCAGTTGTGCTCCTCGGGTCATGATTAACATCAGGCATCAGCTCTCTGCTTCGTCCTAAAGGGATATTTGGCTTCCTTTCCCGACCTTCAAGGTTTTAATGGTATGAAACTTTTGTATTTCTTCACATTGCCTCCAACTGTTGATGCAGGCTCAATAAATTGCTCTGATGTTTTATTTATAGCGCGTACAATTCTTGTAAGCATCAGTAATTCGAGAACGTAAATCGAGGCCGAACTCTTTCGTCTTCACCGCGTTGGCTGGTCATGGCTAAAAGTCTAATGCTGCAGTGTAAACCTGCAGTGCTTCTGTGGGAAAATAACACCAGGATTCTAGAGCAATTTACACTATTCCCAAACAGCATCATAAATAAACAAGAATTTGCGAAAACAAATGGCAAGTAGTCAATTGTTCAACGGTGTTTGGACGAATAGAAATCTGACATCTTTCCCATTCCTCTCGAACGATTCATAAACACAAATTATTTTTGGAATCTTCCTCATCGAGGTTACCTCAGAAATATCTTTCAACTTTTACAATTACTTTAAGATCATATTAGTCAAGTATTGAATGCAATATTTAAATTTTATCAAGAATATTCGGAAGTATGAATAATTTCGGACGTAACTGTATTTACTACGATAGGCAATGAGTCAAATTTACTACATTATCTAGGCATTAGAAGGAGTACGAAACATTTTTTCGATAAGTATCCCGTGGCAGCGCCGTGCTTTGTCCGTACGAAGTCTCTTGAGCATTATTCAAACCAGCTCCTAGATTTACATCAGCATAATCTAAAATTTTCAGTTATTCACCGTCAAGGGAAATACGAAATGAACCCCGCACTCCAGTCGCCTAAACTTGAACCTTGCCGGAATCCTCGAAGAATTGAGGAAGCTCGTGGTTTTGATTGCTACATTGTGATGAAGTACTAACAGATATTGGACTCGACTTCGGGAACACCAACATGATTGAAGTTTTGATTAGAAAGAGACTATGCAAAGATGTGGTTGGCAGCAGCGGTATTCTCTAGGAACACGATTTCAATTCCAAGAATAACAGCATTGCATACTAGTACACATGGTGGATATGAGACACTCTGCTCTCAATTCTTGGCCATAGAAGAACAATAAAATTCGTTTTTAACGATCTGGTTGCAGGTGGGGGCTTCAGTAGATCAATTCTCAGCTGCTTCCAAAATGCTAAATATAGACCCATCTACATAGGTATGGGTACATATATATGTAGATGTGTCTACTGTATATTTATCA
>VOMN01125631.1:0-14492 GCA_014899125.1 Orchestia grillus
GCGGTAACCCAAGCTACTCCGTACAATTACAATTCTTATAACAAGAGTTACATGGTACTCATAACATAAATGCACTAGCATTACACGGAAAAGACGCGTTACTGGGTGAAGTGATAGCTAAGTAATTGAGGGAATAATTCTTCGCTCTATCCTTGCTCTGGACTGCAAGAATATCTACAAGGGCGTGCCGCCGTTGAACATTCATTTTCAATATTTGATCCAGTTGTGGGGAAGTTGAAAATTCCACTCAACTCGGAGATCTTCGATAGGATGATTGCATCCTTGAAACGATCGCAAGAACTCTGAACAGTTCGAATAGTTCTAAAATTGCTACATGTTTTAGATATTTTCTACAGTTGCTCTGAGAAAGCGACTGTTGTCATCAGTGCAGTGCCCTTAATTTAAGATTACCATGAACTTTCACGTATTATTGCCAATTTTTACTCACCTGACGAGTGGCCAGTTATTCCGCTGTCTTGGGAAAGGTAAACTTAAAAGTCAACGTCATGAAAGTCATCATTTGGAGGAAAAATTAGGCAAACCCCAGTCACATATCGAGCTAAAACAATCATGTCCGAGGTAACAGTTGACCTTCACGCAGCACATGTAGCAACACCATTCACATGGCGACCATATATGGCCCAATACTTGCAGTATTTGCCGCATAATGTACCATAAATACACTAGATGCTCACTACGTTGATGAAAGAGGTTCGCTGCAGAGCATTTCCACCTTCGCCAGGCTTGTGCAAACAAGATTGCACAGGCCACTTTGTGGTGCGTCTTACTCGAGTCGCGATGCTCACCTACTTGTGATGTTCACCTAATTGTGATGTTCACCTACTTGTGATGTTCACCTACTTGTGATGTTCACCTACTTGTGGTGTTCACCTACTTGTGATGTTCACCTACTTGTAATGTTCACCTACTTGTGGTGTTCACCTACTTGTGATGTTCACCTACTTGTGATGTTCATCTACTTGTGAGTTCGACCTGCTTTAGGGCGACACGTTTTGGGTCATATAATTCCTTGAACGCGACGTTCCTTGGCGCACAGTCTTAAAAACAGAACATCATTGCATCAAAACTGCCTGCCAGGTCGCAAAGCATGCGTCATTGTGCGAGTCGGTAGGCTCATAATGATGCCTCAACTCAGGTAACGAAGTGAACGTTAAATAAAAGGTAAATTTTCTCTCGAAATTTATGCTTCTACGCGTGAAGTTCTTATTTATGCACATATGTTGTAAGTCCTTTTTTCTCCTCAAAAAGCTAATAACATTTTCGAGAATGTTGCATATATGAACGACGCATTTCATAAGGGCGAGTTCTTAAAGCACTAGATTTTATGAAGTCAGGTTGATGAAGACTCAAAGCGACCTAAGTTCTCAAATTGTTTCCACGACCAAGATACGCGGAATTGTCATTCACGAATGCAATCTATTTATCATTCGGGACAGCTCAAATATTCAAAATAAAAGTTTCCTGCTAAATTTGTTTGGAAAATAATGGAAAATAAACCATGTTGCGCGAGTTGCAATTTACATTTTCAAGCAGACATCTCAATTAAGATAAATGTTACCGAAAATCTACGGCTCTCCAATCTCCTGCGCCTACGTTCCAATGTCCTCCATTTGCTTTCACATGTACTTATTTCTATGAAAATCTACGGTCCTCAATCTCCAGCGTTCAGACCTCATACCTACATCAACTTCTCGAGACCTTATTTCGCGGATTCTCAAGAGCCAACGAGGCTTAGGACATAGAATTTTTCCTTCCCTGGATAATTCCTACAGTCTGGAGTAACAACACACTTGTAGTCATTCTTAAATGCGTCGTTGTTTGAATATACGCGCGGGAAGCGGCTGTAGTACTGTTAACTTTTTTGTGTGGTCATTTTTTCTCCGTTTTTTAATGACGCTCTTGCATTTCCCTCAGGGGTTTCACTTCCACAAATTAAAAAATGCGTCAGTTGCAATTTGAATTTTTTCGAGGATCATCAGGTTCAAAATGAGTTCTCATATACGCATGCTTCATGACGAGAGGTGCATTTTTCAAGGGAGCACAAAAACGTATTTAAGACTTAAGACTATTTAAAATATTTTAATTTACAACACATGCCGATTCACATCCCATTAGGACTGAGGTGCGGAGTGGTCCTTGCTGAGGTCGTGTATGAGAGGCGCACATCTCGAAATCACAGCTCAAGGAGCTTGCTTTAAAATCCCAGCGTTTGTTTGATGTGCGGCTGGAGTTTCCACTAAATATTACCAACAATCGGCTGAGAGTGTTCTCAGAGTCTTCCCCTTTATTTTTCCTCAGCAAACGAATGAGCATAACTTAGCGAATGCATTCCACTAAAACATAATAAATAAGAATTAAACTTAATTCGATGATGAAGTTACACTGAGACCGGCCTACGGCTGCTTGGAAATTAACACCTAGCTCTTATTTTACATTCTGAATAGGATTCGAACTTTTTCTTGTTGCGTGCACTGGAAATTAATCTTCCCGTAAAGACGGACGTATAGGCACGTGGGTTGTCCTCTCCCAGCGCCCCCGAAATAAACCAAGCTCCGCTTTGGCGGTGCTGGCGATCTTCGAAATATGACTTTTTTATTATCTAAGAACCATTCGGTAAGTGTTCAAGATACTTAGCTCTGAGTACTGAGATACTTAGCCAACCCAGAGCGAGGTTTCTGACCATTTCTGTGCACAATTGGGACATCGTCAGCATCAAAAATCAATAATTAAAAAAAATTGTGATCGATGAACATCATATCAGATATGAGTGAATAAATACCAACGTCAAAGAAATGATTTTATTTTAACATTTTTGCCAAATCATTAAAAAGCTTACAGCCAATAATAATATTAATCAATAACCAGTTCAGTTCTCAAGATCTCTTCCAAGTTGGAGGAGAAGCATTGAACCAATACAAAGAAATTGTAGTGTTCCTGAAAAAAAAACAAGCGAAATTAGCAAAAAATTAAGAGAAATAGCATAAAATTAAGAGAAATTAGCTTAAAATTTAGAGAAATAGCATAAAATTAAGAGAAATTAGTACAAAATGAAGAGAAACTAGCATAAATCACTGTTTGCACGAATACGTAAATGCATGAGAGAGACGAATTTCCATTCCTTGGAAAATGCAGAAGAAATACTGCGGAGTTCAGGGCGTCGGAAGAAATTGCAGAGTTGGGTGAGCCCTCGGACGATAACCGAAAGCTGCCTCGTGTGTTCTCGGTCGTTTATTGTGCGATGATATCATCGGGAATGTAATAAAAACAATGATGCTCCTCGGGAACATGTTCTGCGTTTCAGCATAATTGGCATTCCATTCCCAGGCTGCTCAGGAGCCGCTTACAGCTGTCGCTGTATATTCTGGGTGAAGGCAAGAAAACAATAATTGCACTTTTCCACTTCGAAGGGAAAAGAAAGCAAAAATTTCACATTTCCACTTATCACGAGATGAGAAGAAAAATTGTAATTTTCCACTTCTAAAGTGGAATGAAAACGGTAAGTACAGTGGTGCACTTTAAGAGACGGACAACAAAAATTGCAGCGCAACGTTGCTAAAGGATAAAAAACAACACTGAAATTTTAATGTCGGAAATCGATGAACACGGTGGCAATTTACTTCCTTATTAACAACGGCAGTTTTGGACGACCGGAAGAGAACAGAGGCGATATGAGTTGCTGCGCGGCACGGTAAGTTAATGCGGTCGAGAGATAACTATTCTCTTACTTTGTCACCACCGCTTCGATAAGTTATAATAAAATAAAACAAACACGGCTCACTAGGACTAAAAGTGAATGAATGAGTTTTCTCACTTAGGAGATTTGTTAGGAGATAAAGAAAAATCATCAGAGCTTCAAATGGGACTTCAGACTAGTGATGCAACAGGTTACAGCTGGCCTAGTTATCTTACAAATTTACCGACGGGGAGGCAGCAGAGTTGCCCTCCGATGTAGGGTTACTGTATATTTCGACGCGCGCCCGTGAGCTGTTGCAGGCAGACCACACGCGTAGGCAAGTTTTTTCGACCGCACTCAAAGCGTGGTGAATACTACGGTGTGCTCACTGAACTTTGATGGTGTTAGTCACTAATTTTGGCGCGTGAGGGTATTGACTTTAAATTAATTCAAGGAAGAGGGCAAAATTCACCAACAACAAAGAAGAAGAGGAAGGAGGGGGGGTTGAGAGTATGAGATGAGTATGATATAAAAGGAGTTAAGAGTGTGATATGAGTTTATACATGAGAGCGGAGAGTATATATGAGACGGGTTGAGCGTATGATATGAGTGTATATGTATATAAGAGGGGTTGAGACTACGTTGAGATGTACAGCTTGCTCGCGCCAACTCGAGGGATCTAATTGAATGAGTTATCTTTGCTATCACGCTACTTCCAATTTTCCCATTCCGTTGGTAATTAGGGTAATTAGCACCACAATGAAAAAGTACAATCGCTTTTTTCTTCGGAGAGCATGCGATAGCAGACAACTTTGCAGTTCATAAGGATCCTTTCTTTTAAGTTTTCCGCCAGAATATTTTGAACCAATCTCTTTTTCGTCTCCCAGCTCAGAAGAGGAGCTGCAAGAATAAAAAGTTCTTTAACTTGTCTAATCTCGATGAAAAATACAGTGATCATTTTTTTACACGATCAAAGGTAGAATTCACGCTGAAGTGCTTCCGTTGGCGATCTCTAAGCCTCACACAAACACAGAAAAAATCAAGACTTCCGAGTGCCTCATGGGAACCACAATGGAAACTGTGAGAGCTGAAAAATTTTGTGTTTCATTCGAGCTGAAACAAAACCGCAGAGTTCGATAGCACAATGAGGTACAATTCGAATCATCGGTTGCCCTTTGATTGAAATTGGTTCAATTCATTTGATCAATGTCCTATGAATTCTCTCAAGACAGCGGAGCTATCAGGAAAGTGTAATATAATTTCCCGAGAAATAGCTTCAAATTTGTCCGGTCAAACGGCCGTGCGGGGGTCAAAGAGAAGAAGAATGATTTTCAAACGATGCTGAGTTGAAGAATGTGAGGGAATTAAAGATATTCTGGCATACTACTATTCAACCAAAGATTATTTTACGGTTATTCGATGAAAAGAAAATCTTTTATTAAATATTGATAACTGCCTTAACGTCATTATGAAAAAATTTCGTAGAATTGGAGGCAAATTCCAAGAGACTTCTGTGCTGAAATCCTGCAGATGTCTCTCCGACCAAAATGAATATCACCTATTACGCTTCAACAAGCGGTCTCGTGAAAGATGTAGTATCTGCATTTCTCGATTTTTCAATGGTTGAAGAGCTTGATTGAAGATATACATCGTGATTAACCATAAGTAAGTATACGGTAGAAAATCTACCGGCAAAGGAAAATATTCGACCAAAAATGTTCCCACGACTTCCAAGGATAGGTTACCTCAGGGGAGAACAGCTGTACAGGCCCTCCATTGCAGCACATGCAGCTGCACAGCCCACTCAGTCCCTGCCCATACAGCTGCACAGCCCACGCAGTCCCGGCAGGCGCAGCTGCACAGCCCACTCAATTCCGGCAGACGCAGCTGCACAGCCCACTCAGTCATGGCAGCTTCAGTTGCACAGCCCACTCACACCAGCACACGCAGCTGCGCAGCCCACTCAGTCCCAGCACACGCAGCTGCACAGCCCACTCACACTAGCACACGCAGCTGCGCAGCCCACTCAGCCCCAGCAAACGCAGCTGCACAGCCCACTCAGTTCCAGCAGACGCAGCAGTCGCCAGTAAATGGAGCAGAAAGGAAGCACATTGAGCCATCGCTGCAATCGCGGAGCTAGCAAAAACCAGCTCGCGACTACTCCGCTCAGCCAACAACAAAAAAAGAGCTTTAGAAGAGATTTCGGTTAAATGTTTTTCTAAGTTTCAAGCTTAAATAAATTTCTATTTGTTACCTGCCACTCTAAGCTCCCGCGCAAAATATCCGAATATTAGTGGCGCGATATTTCAAGCGCGCTGAAAACCGTATCAGTCGGTGGTATAGAAATAAATTGTTGCCTAAGAAGGCGAGTGAGGAATGGAAAAATTGAGGTTCGAATAGACGTGAGCTGGCTCGAAGCCATGCATGGGACTGGTGGCAGTCTAATTTATATCTCGCGTGAACACTTACTGTGTGTATGTGGACACATGCAAATGTGTCACTATAAAGCGTGAAAACTACCCAGCAAAGTCCGATTTATAATTCAAATATGTACTATGGAGCTTTGGGATGATTCAATTCTTCAACTTAATTTTTGGATTTAAGAGCTACAAATTTTGAGTTTTTAATTTTATAATCCCAGAACGCTTATGTTTATACTTATCTGTGCCCCACAACTCATGGAGAAAGTATATACGTAAAGTGTATTCCGATAATCTTAATGAAATGAGGATTTAAAAGGATCAGAGTGTTTTTTCCAGCAGAATAAACGGGCTAATGTCAATGTTGATGTGATATCAATGATATCAATGTTTATATGATATCAATGATGTCAATGTTTATGTGATATCGGTGATGTCGATGATAATGAGGAATCAATGATATCAATGTTGACGTGATGTCAATGTTGTTGTAAAATCAATAATGGCAATGTTGATGTGATATCAATGATATCAATGTTGATGCGATATCAAGAATGTTAATGTTGATGTGATGTCAATGTTAATGGGAAATCAATGATGTTGATGTTAAAAGAAAAGTGCAATAAAAAGTAGAGTGGCCAATAACGTTTCATGAGATTAAAATAACATCCGAGTAATAACATCAGATTTTTCTGATGTAAATGTTGAATTAAAGGCGAATGAAACAGAATATTTAGCTGATAGTTTCGTGTAAATCTCTAGTACAGGAATTAGAGAACAAATGATCAATATATACGGCTATTCATCCATATCTCCGAAGCAAGAAGTGGAAAGCAGAGGAAAGGGACTATTCTGCGGTTCATCCATATCCAATCCAAAAGGGATAAAGGAATATTTTACTATTCATCCATTTGTCAGAAGTAAGAAAAGGAAGAAATAGAAGACAAGGGAAACAGAATATTGGAGCGTGTATTGTCCGAGCTGAACAGAAGGAGCATGGGAATATAATTGTACAGTGGACACCAGGCCGGACCTAAATATTAGAGCCCGGGAGTCATATGTTGGTTGAAGGCCTGGGCCAATAAAGACTGCCGAGAGACCCAGCCGGTGCCTTGCTGCCGACACTTCACGATCAACAAATCTTGTGCCTTAAGTGCTCTGCCGATTCCCTTCAATAAATAACCCGACATGAGCTCGAGCTTCGGCCGCTTTCTCGTCATTCTGAAGACCCGAGGCTCCTATCTAACGCCCTCAACTTATTTAGTGAATTTGGCCCTGTGAAGCGGGTGCTTGCGGGGGAAAGATTGGGATACCATGGAGTTATGAGCCATGTCTAGGCTCGCTTAATAAAGCTTGGCAACTTTGAGGGTGTGAAGGAGCAGTTCTGAGTGCCTGCTAAGTTGCAGCTTTGATGCGTCGTTCGTTTTGCTTCCAGTAGAAGAATTAGGGGAAGTTGGGAGAGAAAGACGCTAAGGAAGGATGGGATTATCAGCCTACAGCGCGAACAACGCGCCCCTCCCTTTTGCGTCAGATTTATAAAATGGTTCCTGTAAAATGGAGAGTTGCGAAAGGAAACATAAATACACCATACAGCTAAAGGGTTTTCCGACCGAGAGTTTCGTTGCAGATATTCGCATTTCCAGATGTGAAGACAAACTTACGGAAAAAATCAGTTTGCTCTATACCCAACCAACTTACGAAAATTTGTGAAGGAATATACGGAAATGAGATGCATTTTATGGCTACAAAATATTTCTGGATATACAACATGGTTACTGAATGAAGAATGAGAACATTTTATACTGTATATGTATATATTGCACACGTTCTTAGGATTCATAGGGAGTGCTATCGCGTGTGCTTTAGAGCGCTCGTGTGTGTGCAGAAAAGCCAAGCTCGAAGTGTAAGATAAAAGATATATGTTGAAAACATAAATGATCAAAAAACGTTCAGAACAACAATTTTGTTGCAATATAAAACTGTTCAATTGGTGCAATGAACTAAAAATGACTTGTCCTCAAATAGCTCTCGCACTTTTTTCTCTTCTTTTCTATTTTCAATTCATAATCATAAGATTTATCATTAGAAATTTACGATTAAAAAATATCATTCATAAACTAAAATTTAGGTAACCGAAATGGTCGCAAAGATGATAATTTCAACCCCTATATTAATTATTGGTCGACTCACTCTAGTGAAGAATCACCGAAAAGACGCCATTTTTCCTTCTTCAATATCTTTTAAGCACGTACGGCTGTTGGTAGACGAGCGAGCGTTGTCCGGTGACGATAGAAAACTGGTTTTGGCTCCTACGAATAGGTTAGTGTCGGTCGAATCAAGCGACGCATCTTAGGTATCTACTCAAGTCCCCGCCATCAGTCACCAATCACGCACAGGCACCCGAGTAGACGTGAAATACGAGGGCGGGTCAAATGACTGATAGTGCTACTACCACTTAATTGTGTTCTGTGACCCCCGTCACTATCACAACCCAGTGCATTTCTGCAGAGGAGGAAGAAGACGGCGTGGAGAAATAACACAGTCACACAGTCATCGATTTTCACGGGCAGGCATGGTACACAGAAATAATACAGTCAGAAGATGACTAAAATAAAAAAAGTCAGGAGGAATACAGAAGCTAAATACTCTGAAGGCATACAGAAATAAAAACAGGTAGAAAACATGCAGAAGTTAAACAATCAAATGGTATACGGAAATAAAAGCAGTTAAAAGACCAACGGGAGTTAAACAGTCAAAAGGCATTCAGAAGTTAAACAGTCAAAAAGCATACAGAAATGAAAACAGTCAGAAGCCATACAGAAGTTAAACAGTCAGAAGCCATACAGAAGTTAAACATTCAAAAGGCATACAGAAGTTAAACAGTCATGAGGCATACAGAAATGAAAACAGCCACAAGGCATGCAGAAATAAAATAAAACAGTCCCACGTACAGCCATGGAACTTGACGCACACGAGCGGGAGACGGGGCCGCGCACGGGGGGAGATGGCACCTCAGTTTCCTGCCAGCGAGCGGGCCCCTCAAGTTCTTCTGCATCACCAAATTCTCAGCACAAGCAGCAAGATGTTACCGAATCCTGTTACTTACTCGACTAATTTCCGTGAAATTTCGACGCCAAATTCTCAACACAAGCAGCAAGATGTTACCGAATTCTGTTACTTACTCGACTAATTTCCGTGAAATTTCGACGCCAAATTCTCATCACAAGCAGCAAGATGTTACCGAATCATGTTACTTACTTGACTAACTTTCGCAAGATTTCGATGCAGGATAAGAACGCGTGCGTCTGTGAGCTGCTCTGAGCACGCTCCCGCCTCCTCCTGCCGGACGACTCCTGCCCCCTGCAGCGCGGTATTGAGGCCGCTGTTCCAGAGGCCGGCAAACAAAAAGAGCGTAATACTCTAAAATCTTAGCGGTGTATTTACCCCTGCAAAAAAACATCGTCGGAGGGAGGACCCACTCGGAAAAAAATCTCCAGAGCGAAGTTTAAAGAATTTCGAGGCGTGAACAGTTCGTTACAAAATTGAGAGCTGGTCGCAGCTTTTTGGGCGAGTCGTCGACTTGTCTAATCGATCAAACGAGTGCTAGCCGCGACAGGCTGTCTGCGCAGGTGTACCTGCAGGCCTGTGCAGTTGTTAGCCCTAGCAGTCTAACTGCGAAGCGTGCAGACCCAACCGCGCAGTGCACAGGCCTAACAGCGAAGTGCACCNGAACTCCTTCGCGGTTCTCCATCATAGGATTAAAATGAACACATTTTTAAAAACGCAACAGCGCCAATAGAAATACACGCTCTAAAAGAAGGAACAGAAAGTAAATCCTAAGTCGTTAACTAACCTGAATAGCTTTTGAAGCTCAGTTACATCACAAGTTTTCAACTGTATCTAAACTCAGCGCTCACCAATATAGGTGGTGGAGAAAAAACATTCCTTTTGTTTAATGACTCGTACCATGAACATTTCTTAGTCAAAATCATCCAATTGTCCTCAGCTGAATAATGGAGAAGATTCTGGGTTCCTTCCTAAAGACAGACGCCTTTAAAGGCTTCTCTTTTAAAGGGTTACTGAGCACTAATGCGTAATGCTGCGCAGTGCGCAGTTATAAATCACTGGCAGTTTAAACTTCGCAGTCATGAAGTGCAGGGTTGGGAGGTCGTTAAGTAATCGAATAGCTGACAGACCAAACTGTACCAAGTATAATGAACTAATGCTGCTATATTTATTCTTAAAATGAATGGGATATTCCACGTTAGGCATGTACTGGGTTACAAAAGAAGCATATACTGGGTCAAACCTTATCATTCCCCTTGAATTCAACTATTCAGCACGAAACTGCGTTTATAAAAACACTGTCGTCTCGCATTCTATCAAATGACAGGTTTAATTACCTTCAGTTTACAGTCACTTCCCATACTATAGGATATTCAGTATCCTATCTACGACACTGCTGCTTCCTATCAGCACGGCTGAATCCAATGAACATCAGTTTTGTTCTATATAATTCTTTCAGTCACACTAAGACATATATTTTTTATAATAATAAATATAAGTTCATTATATACAAAGAATGAATAAAATTGCTTTTACAGTAATATTCTCCCATAAAGTACTGATGAGGGAGACCAACCATCTGACCAGGCAAGCAAGTTATATACTGTGGTTTATCACGCACAGTAAATTTTTTAAATGCGATCGAAGAAAGCATAATTTTCAGTTGATTTATTACACTACAGATTTAGGATCTTGCCACCGTGACGACCTAAGCCCCAACTGCACAAGGAAACTACGAAGATCTTGTTTAAAATTCTGAATAATATTATATCCTATGTATAATAGCTTACAGTACAGGCGTAAACGGTAAATTGAGAGGCAATAGAATACAAATTAAAACTTTATTTACGTGGATGGAAAAACTTGATACAAAAAATACCGTGAGTGAAGTTCACTAATTCATAGAGTTACAATTTATTCACTTTATGTGTGAGCCTTTAGCACCAACGTGCTCTCAAATTACCGCAATCATCGTGCGTGTATCACAAAGCTAAACATTCGTACTCCTTCTACAGTCCGTGGGCACTTGCTTAATGCCCTGCTGGCGGCGCTGTGGGAGGGACCCACATGCGCTCACCGCGTGGTCCCGCTCGAGTGCGCGAAGTCCTCGCTTGGTGGCTGACTTCAGGGGCCGTACAGGGACTAGTGCCAGCGCCCCGCCCAAAATGGCGGGACAAAGGATGGTATTTTCTTAAGATGCTCTCTTATTTACGGTAAATCTGACATGAAATATCGTTCTTTGCGGTATCACTGATACGGACTGCCTTCTCTGACAGTCTCGCTGATTAGCTAGAAATAAGGACTCGGGAATTTTATTCTGTGTAAACTCTAAATCCCTAAGAGAGTGACAGAGAAACGGACGGATGACCAAGCAAACAAGAAAGCAGCCCTGAGCTATTATTATATAGTGGGATGCAAGGCCGACGATCCTCGACTTTGCCCCACAGCCAATATCGCAAGAATTCAAATCTCGTGAGCTAACCGGCCAAACATCTTTAGGTACTAAGGGTGGCAATTTTTCGTTAAGGTTCTGGACATTTTTTCAACGAATTTCTTCTCGTCCACAGAGAAGCGAATAGCCCCTACGTCTCATCAAATGGTTCGATAACAGTGAGGTTCTTTTTCATCACCAGGGGTTATATTTTTGTAGTGTGGAATTTGAAATGTAAAACTTAATTCTTAAATCATTATAACTTAGGTTATTTCAGCCAGAGATACTTAGTGGAAAATTTAAAAAAATAATACTTCAAAATAATTCTAATTTATCATTTTCATCTTGTATGGAGTATATTTCAAATTACAAATAAAATTTTGCGCAGCTTGTATGGCTTGCTAGCGGGCAAGTCAGTGTTAAGCCAGACGTGGATTGCAGCGCAGAGATTTGGTCAACACATTTCTTGCAAAGACTGGTCAGGTCAGGCTGCAGGTGAAGATCTCACCCTCCTCTGATTGCAATGGCCTGTGATGGACCACGTAAGATTGCAATATGCACAAGTGGGTATCAGTGATACGCTATAATAGTTACGTTAGAGGAACGAGGGAACGAGGCGTGTTGATTGTGCAGACAATCAACTCGGTGAAGAAGCCGTGAACCATTACAAGCATCCTAATGTCCATCTATATGTTGCTGAATAAAGTATATTTTAGTCATATGGACTACGTTTTCGCACAGAATTCATTGCGAGATACATAGTTCACGAGGTAGAATGGAATACCAAGAGTGAACAGACCAAAACAATCGAGCAGTGCAGATACGGAGTTATTGAATGTTGGAACGGATAAATTTAATAGGAAGCGACAAAATATTATTTGCCAGCGTGCGCAAGCCGTATTTCCCGAGATCATAACAAACCGCGGTGTGATGAGAAATATGCGTCGCCCAGCTCTTTGTTGTAGGAAGTGTTATTTTCCAATGCACGTGGCGTTTTAACTTACGAAGAAAGTACTGATTTTCGGAAACTTATGACCTAAGCACACGAAGGCTTGTCATGGCAATGTTATGGCACACTTTAACTTACAAAGAAAAACGACCAAGAAACACGTCATCTGCGTGTCTAAACTACCGCCTTGAAGTATACACAGGGGGGAGGGGGAGGGGGGCATAAGTAAGACCCCCTCCCAAAATGGTTATATCACTAGTACCACAATGGGTGCAGAGATTTTTCAATGTATCAGTGCTACCGTCGTGGATAAGGATACCTTATTTAAGGCCCACCCTGTATAAAAGGGGCTCGGAAATCAAATTACAAACACAAAGTGCAACAAGGGAATCATGATTTGAAAACGGACACACCCATAGAAGCACAGAATTATCTTACTGAAGATACGGAACTGTCCTTGCCAAGGCTAAGGTCCTAATTACGCAACCGTGCATCGCCAAGGGCCTGCACAGAACAAATTAGTCTCGGGCTACGTGTAACCTAATTCAATAGTCAGTAAGTTATGTGCGAGCGGACAGATAATAGGAATTTCCTGCGCGGTGCTCTGGGTCTAGCGACGCAGCGCAGAATTGTAGGTAACTTTAGTAGGGGCGTACTGGCTTTTGAATTTACTGGTTATTCGATTTATTGAGGCAAAGAATTGTATGGCGCCAGTCCATATGACGGACACCAAAAGCTCGTAACGCACCCCGTCAAAAGATGACAGGACTTGGCTTTGATTATTTTTGACATGGAATAGTATTTTCCCATTGTAGAAAGTAACCGATCACACATGTTCATCATCGTTTCTTTTGAAGTCAGCTATTTATAACCATGCTATGTTANAAAAATATCCAGTTTTCAAGTACTTGCGGCTTACAAATGCCTAAATTTTATTGATGGGTAGAGGGAATAATGAAATGGAATAACACATACGTCGAGCAGCCATTTCAGCTATTCCTCTAAAAAATTTCTTGCGTGTGGTCTAAACAATGCACTCTGCCATACAGTCCGACAGCTTGGGTATCGAGCTAATTATATTCACCTGACGTGTCAACGCAGTACCGCACAGTGCCGCAGTTTGACACGCTCTTTCCATGCTTTTTACTGATGGATGTGGTAAAAGTTGGATCTATTGGAAACCGGCGTCGCTATAACCTGTCAAATCTAAATCATAACAGTCTGCCTAATGTCTACCCAAGCTAATTGCCGTGTATTGTGTTGTGAAATTTCCAGGTAGCTCGGACGTTTCGCGGTCGAGTAACATTTAGCTTTTTAACAGGTTCTAGGTGTTCAGAGCTTAATATTAAGCGTCGTTCTTGTTCATAAATTCAAGCATCTTCTGTCCTAGCGAAGTCGCCACTCAATGTGGAATTTTAATAAACGGGAGTAAAGGATTTGGATGAAAAGAATGTGCACTGAAACAGTGTCAACGAAGTGGACTATGAAGTGGTATTATAGATACCAAAATATAATTCCTAAGCACTTTACGTTCATAAATATTTTAGTTGTGTAGAGACAGTGATGAAATGATGTAAAAGGTACAAAAAAAAGTTATCTTCCATTATCATCTCTAAATTATTGAAGAAACATTCCAGAATTAGAATAGATTGATTGAACACGAGCTGATTTTCTTTCTATGTGATACTGATCTTAAAATTTCTTCCTATGAAATACTGATATTCAAATTTATAAATGATATTCAAATTTCTTCTTATGTAATACTGTAAAGTGTGACGGACAGAGATGGCTTTTGCTCTTGTAAAGATTGTGAAAAACTAAATTGAATTATGAATCTATATATATATGAACTGCTATGGAATATAAAAGATTTATGAAGAGGTACTGGAGTAAATAATTAATTAGAGCTGGTAAAATAACGAGTCTACTATG